>JANHZT010008095.1:280717-293547 GCA_032468215.1 Stegonotus admiraltiensis | reverse complement strand
CTCATTTTACCCACCTCAGAAGGATGGAAGGCTGAGTCAACCTTGAGCCTGGTGAGATTTGAACTGCCAAATTTCAGTCAGCCGGCAGTCAGCAGAAGTAGCTTGCAGTACTGCACTCTAATACACCCAAATTTCTGAAGGCAAAGCTGTTGCACTGATTAATTGTTCTAATTGTCAGGAAATTTCTCCTTAGTTCTAGGTTGGTTTTCTCCTTAATTAGTTTCCACCCATTGCTTCTTTTCCTGCCTTCAGGTGCTTTGGAGAATGGGTTGACCCCCTCTTCTTTATGGCAACCCCTGAGATATTGAACATTGCTATCATGTCATCCCTAGTCCTTCTTTACAGTAAATTAGACATACCAAATTCCTGCAAGTATCAATTTCTGGTATATGGGGATTTGAGTGAGTTGTGAGTGATCCTCGGAGTGATTTGTCCACAGAAAAGAAGGTTACCCCTGACTTTTTCCCTTGAGACAATTTCATCTGCACATCCCACGGAGGGAGGCTTTCTCAACAGCTGGCCTCTTTCCCTGGAATAACCTTGCCCCAGAGATAGAATGCCCCCCTTCCTCATGAGTTTTTTAAAAATTTAATAAGACCTTATTTCAAAGTGTCTGAGAAATTGTTTTGATTTCTCCTGCAGGGGTATATTAATAGGACAGGTTATTAATGTGGTTTGGGCTACTCTGATTATATATTTCTTATGTACTTTGTTTTTAATCTGACTACTATTTTAGTGTAGAGTCAGTATGATCTAAGCTGCAGATTAAACGAGTAGATAAATGAACAAACCAAGTTATTTATTTATCATATTTATTTCGTGCTGATTTCACAGTTCAGGCAACTCTAAGCAGTAGTAGTAGTTGCTGGTTCTGGCTTAGTTATGAATACTCTCTTATACACGCAAGAAAGTAAATAATTGGAATAGAGGTGGTTAAAGGAAGAAGGAGAATCGCCTTGTGGGTCTCTCTCTCTCTCTAGGGCTCTCTGAATTTGAAAATTAACAGCAGAACAGAATATATTCTAAAGTCTTTGCCATTTCAGCTTATTTTTTACCTCACAATCATGGGGATGCTTTGTCTGAGTGATGCACTTTGCATGTGGCTCCTGGCTTAGTACTTATATACTATGGTGAAAAATGTATGTGCATTTCTGGAATGGCTATCTGCTACATTTCATTTGATTCAAAATGTTAATTAATTTATGAGGAATTATCCAGAACCATCATAACCCACCCATGTTTGTGTTCAAGATTTTTATGTATTACTCTATCTCATTGGTCTTTTTTTCTTTTATAGTGAGTATTGCTGGAAATCAGTAGCCATTATTGCTTTCGCAAAATATGTTCTATGTGTAAATTTTCCTAACCCATGCTTTTAAAAATATAAATCCTCATAACAATTGAAATCCTTCTCCAAATGAACTTCTACTTCTCCTCCTCTTCCTCCTCAATGCAACCTTTGCCAACCACAGAGGTTACATTCTTGAAAATGCTCACTTTAAAAAAAAAACTTGACATTGCATAGGAAAATGGAGACATTGTCAAAACTTATTCTGATATTTGCCACCCACTACTCTCTACAATGTGACCCAGTTTGGTGTACTGATTAAGGTATGAGGCTAGAACCTGGGAGACTATGAGTCTGATGTCCCACTTTAGGCACAAAGACAGCCAGTCCCATTCTCTCAGCCCTTGGAAGAAGGAAATGGTAAACTATTTCCAAAAATCTCTGCCAAGAAAATTTCAGGGACTTTATTCAAGCAGTTGCCAAGAGTTGAAGGCAAGAACTATGATATATTATCTTGGCTACTAGTGTGGTTCTGCACAAGCAAAGCCTGAGTAAATCTGGCAATACTGTTGCTTTGTCTGCACAGTTAAAACTGGTGCACTGCCAAACTCACCTGGGATTGGCTGCTCACTTTTCTTATAAGTTTAAGAAAACTTATCTGTCCTCACTACATGTTAGTTATCTGTCCTCACTACATGTTAGTGAGGACTTATCTGTCCTCACTACATGTTAGTCTGTGTGCAGCTCAACATGCAGCCAGACCCTCCAATAAAACAGACCGTGTGCGTAGATCTGAAAGCTTTATTGAAAGAACATGATAAGGTGAAACTGGGAAAAATAGGGATACATACTATGAGAGCCAAACACAAGATAGTATTGAATTACTGCTGAACATAACAATTAATAAATACAAGCAATTTAAATTTCACCAGCAATGCTCTGTGTGTGGGGTGTGGGTTTGTCCTTGGATGACCATGTGCCACAGATTAAGATGGATTCTTCTTTGTGCTTCTGCCTTCTCCAAATGCTACAGGAAATGGAGTCTGGCTTGCCAGCGTGCACTTGTTTTGAGAGTGCGGGCTGATGGGTAATGGGTTGGGGTCAGCTTCAAACAATATACTTGGTATTTGTGCCTCTGGCCACTAGATGGGGCTAGAGAGCAACAACAGTATATAAAAGTCATATGCTGGGGCATGACAATATCTGCCACTTATAGGTGAACATTTAATTTTTAAAGGCCAGTATTATGTTTATTTCTTGCCCAAAGCTAGTTAGTCCCAATGTAATTATTTGTTTAATTCACTAAGAGAAGGAATGTCATGTTAATTCATTTATTATTTAAGCAGTCTCTGTATTGTTAATTTTGAGAACCACTTTGCCAACATTATGTAATCATAATGTAAATTTAGCTCATCTAGTTGTCTTTCAAGTCTGGTTTACCCAGGAGGGCTGACACAAATGCACGTTTGTTTGAATTTTCACCAAATATATTTTGAGTTTTGTGATTTAAAAAAAAATAGATATTGATAAATTTTAGCAGGTGCCGTGGATCACATTACATGCTGTTTCTCTTTAAACCTGTGGGCATTTATTGAACATTTCTCTTTCCTTCATCTTGAGGATTTTTTCAGTTTACCTTCATTAAATCTTTGTTGTCACTTTGTGCAACATCACACATATTATTTTCATGTCATCTGTACTGATGTGCAGGATGTGGAAGTCATAATACCAGAAAAATATGAAGAAGAGTGCACAGGACTGTATTACTTTGCCTGGGGCAATATATGTTTTTCGTAGATTTTTGTCTGCAGCTATTTTCTATATGAACATTTAGTTATGTCTGGATGATGCTCATTGGTTCCTCCTGGTTTACTACTTTGTCTAAAACATCTTCTTACTATAAAATGCACCAACTCTTTCCAGGCATTTGGGTACTGTCACGCTAATCATGATAAATAACCGCATAATAAACCATCTTCTGTAATTAAATGTGTCTGTGTCTGAGATAGATGAGTGATACATCTATTGTTTTTTATTCTTGTTTCAAGAGAAAGAAAAATCAAAGAAGTGAAATACTTCATTTAGAGCTGATACATCCTCCCTCCCTCCCTCCCCTCTCTCTCTTTTACACATGCATGCCTAGAGAGAGACACATATGTATACATATAGATGGAAAATTTGAAGTGAAGCAGCAACCTCTAAGAAAGAAAGTGGCTAAGCTCCTGTCAGTTGTTAAGGATTACTTGGTACTGGCACTTATATATGAGATATATTTTCTTAACAAGTAAGAATCTAATGGATTAGGTCTTATGTAATTATGGATTCTGCATTAAACTGTGTCTCATACTGTCTGTGGCTGCTGCCGGCATAATTAAACTTAATGTACGTTTAATGATGTCGTCTTAACTCATATATGATTAGAATCAAACGAAGATGGGCTGTCACCAGTTCTGGAGAGCCTCTTTCTGATGAAAAATATTAATAATGCCAATTTCATGGTTAACAACATTGGTTTTGCTGTGGAGACTGCTTGTCATACTATTGGAGCTAATCTCAGCTGAGCTAAAGCTGAGTAGGTCCCATCATTTTGAAGGGTCTCCACAGAGCAGTAGAGCTTGGCTTTTTAAGCACACATTTTGTTTGCAAAATGACAAATAAACTCACAACTAAAGTTAGCAGCTTCTGAGAACAAAGTAAGACTAGCACCCAGTGCCATCTTCTGATGTCACTGTTTTGTTGCCATTCTGAGTTCTGGGTACTTGCCAGCCATGCTTTGATTCCATTATCTTTGGGCCTTATGACAGATCAGTTCTAAGTCTGAGACTGAGAAAATTTGGAAGTTGTTAAATTCTGTTCTAAATCACTCTCCCTCTCTGTAGCTAAGTAATCCCACTTTTCCCCCCTACATTTAAACATGGCTGGCATGGCTGCTGTTCTGCTAGTGTGAGGTAACCATTGGCATGAATGAAGAAAAAGAGAAAAAGCAACTGTTTTGGCCTTGAAATACAGCTGCACTGTCACAAAGCCTGATGAGCTGGTAGCCAGGGTTGGTGTGAAGTTATTTTGGACAGGCAGTTCCATTGATGCAGCAAGGTATATAGGTGATGTGGACTAGAGCCTTGGGAAGCACACCCATCTCTTCAGTTGCTATGGACATGCTACCAGTTGAGGTGGAAAGTGGGAGAGGACAGTAAAGATAAGAAAGAGGTCCAGCTAGATCAGTCAGTAGAGTGCGGGACTTCTTAAACTCAGGGTTATGCCCCATATTGGGTGTCATTTATATATCACAATGTAAAAGCTATTGTTTTAAACTGAAGTCATTTCATTGCAAAGATGCCAAGAAATCCATAAATTTGCACTTAATTACTTCGATAGGAAATTTAAGTCATAGCATTCTTATTTATTCCCTTGATTAGCTTTATTATGGTTTGTTAACTAGAAAGCTGTCTTCAAACCAAGGCATTTAAAAGGAATTCTTTAGCTGTGTTTGTTTTACTAACTTACCTAAATGTGATTGTATGTATGTATGTATGTATGTATGTATGTATGTATGTATGTATGATATATTGTTAGACATGTAGGCCAGTGACATATATTTAAATGCAATGAGCATCCTTTTTCACTAATGACTTCATTGCATGCCTGCTGTGCAGGACACATACCACATTGGAATACTTTAAATACCTTTGCGATGCTTTTGAAATTAATTAAAAGTACTTTGCTAACATTGACTAGTTAATGAACTGAAAAGCCTAATAATATAAGATATAATCTACAGATAATCTATAATCTACAGGCAAAGTGATTCTATATTTCATTCACCAAAGAAACCATGATTATATGCCAATGCAAAACAACAGGGTACACTAAAATTGGAAACCAAGGAAGTACTTACTGTAGAAGAAAAAGAATCCTATGAATAGTTAAGATTTGGGGTACCAATGTGCATCACTCAAGAGGAATGACATCTGCCCCTTTGATGCCTACTCCCCTAAGGGGCAGAGATACCTTTGCAGCTCTTTACAGTTCCTTGTTGCAATCCATTCATATCCTTTTAGAATGTTGGGTTCATTGTGTGGAGAGTGAAATATGTGATGATGGATCAGTTAGCTAGATTATATGTAAAATTACAGGCTAAGATTTCCAGATTGACAGATAATGAAAGAAAAACTATTGATGAAATGGAAAGTCTCACATTTAATATATACAAATGTATATTGTGCTTTGTAATTTTTGGATTTAATTTTGCATGGGAAAAATAAGCAGCATGTGATGGTAATTTAGAAGTTCTAATGCAACACATTGACCTCTATATATAATTATTAGAGTGAATATAGCTTTAGAAGAAAAGACCTTAAAATCTGTTGCTTCTGTGTGATTGTTTCAGTAGAATAAAAAAGCTAGTGCTCTTCACTGCAAATAATTGTAAAAATTAGTGGCACAAATCTGAAAAATGTACAGACTTTGAAATGTCAGCAGGTCAAATGAATCCATTTGGTTCATTTAACTTCCATCTTAACACTTCCTCTGTTTATGGCCTAAACCTTTCAGAAATAATTATGCATGCTTGAATAATTCATTACATATGATGAATGAATAATAAATCATTATTTCAGATTTATAGCAGTAATCTGTATTACTATGTCAATGTTAGGAACTATGAAAAGCTATGAACTGAAATTTTGAGACCAAAGCAGAAGAAAACCGAAGAAAAGACACTGATTAGGCTTTTGGACTAGCAAAGTTTCATTAGCATGAAAAGACTGCTTCATTCCATGAATCTAATTCCTTAGTGGGTTTGTAAAGCCAACATAAAATATATTCAGGATATACTACTTGGGCTTCCTTTGAACTGCAGCTATACAACAGTGACTAACCTTCCTTAGGCAGTGCAGGAAGTTGTGAGATTGAACTTGCATTTGGGAGAAGTAACTACAATGGACAATTTTCTTTGTCCTTGGAAGATCTTCATGTGATTAAGGGTCCACTTTAGTGGAGAATGTCCACCGAGAGAAACCACTTACCCCTACACATTTTCATTCTCTGAGCATTAGGTTCTGAGAGTTCTCACATTGTCTATGAAAAACTAACATGATAGAATATCTGGCAGTTACAAAACCAAAGGATAAATATAGATCAAAAGAAGATGGGAAGGAAATTATTTCATAAATTTGGGATTTATGATAAATAGCTGCATGTACACAATTTGCATATATATATATACAGCTATTTATCATAAATACTTTTTAAGTAAATCGTGTCATTTACAAAGTGCCGAGTCTGATTTGGCATTATACTGCTAGTTGCTTAAGAAGCGAGATATCCAACCGGTAGCTCATATACTAGATGTATTATTCTAAGAAATTTTACAGACCCTTTCTATCCCAGCTGACTTTTTTTCTTTTAACTCATAATAGAAAAAGAATCCCACTTTTTTCAATCATAGTGAGAAGGCTTATAGTATTGCTACTGGAGTCCCTTGGGTTTCACAGGTTTGAGAACTTATATCTATAGAGGTGTTTAATTGTTGGAGGTTGATTTTTATTATTGACTCTGCCTCCAAACATGAGATTGGTTTATACCAGGGGTGAAATCCAATTTTTTTCTCTACCGGTTCTGTGGGCGTGGTTTGGTGGGCATGGCAGGGAAAGGATATTGCAAAATCTCCATTCCCACCACACTCCAGGGGAAGGGTACTGCAAAATCTCCATTCCCTCCCCTCCTGGGGGGAAGGATATTGCAAAATCTCCATTCCCACCCCACTCTGGGGCCAGCTAGAGGTGGTATTTGCTGGTTCTCCAAACTACTCCAAATTTCCGCTACTGGTTCTCCAGAACCTGTTAGAACCTGCTGGATTTCACCCCTGGTTTATACCAAAGGATCTGGAGGCTAAATCATATGACAAACAGTTAAGGGACCTAGGTATGTCTAGTTATCAAAGAGAAGGATTAGGGGGGACATGATAACTGCCTTGAGGGGCTGTCACAAAGAAGAGGGGCTTGACTTGTTTTGACTACATTGCATTTGATTAGTTAAACAATGCTGGATACATCATCTGTGTCCACCAAATTGTATCTTCATGTTGCAGAACAGAGGAGGAGTCTCTGAAACAATCCAAAGTCAATTCCTTTGGGACTTTTTATGCTAATTACCCACAATAATACTTCTAGGAAAGTTCTGTACTGTTTGGTATATAGACAAAAATATAATGTAAATTCTTGCCAATTCATTTCTCTCTTTGTTTTTGCTTGTCCCCATTCCTCCTCCTCCTCTTCCTTCCTTCTTTAGTCTGTGTGTATTTGCTCTAATCTGGATCTAACAATTGATTGGGAAGATGCTGGGGGCAAACTAAACTGAAAATTACTCACAATAATTTCCCAACTGAACCAATCTGTCAACTTCTGCTTTCTGAAAGTAACTCCTGTTAATAAATGGAATGTTTTAAAATGGTGTCAAAATCAACAAATCAGCCCTTGGGACGAAGTGGCTTTTAAGCTTCTGTCAAGAACGCATTGATTTCTCATTCTGCTTATACAAATAACATCATGTACCTTTTATCTAAGAAGTATGGATGACAATGTGCCATTAATTCTGATGCCAGCCTGAATGAAGAAGGAATTACTGGCAAGGCGGTTTAGAGAACATGTTAAACCATCCCTATAGAATAATAAACACATGATGTGACTGTTATATTATCTCATATTGATTCTCAGGAATGAAAAGATAACAGGCTGACAATCAGCCTATGCCATCACACAGACCATGTGGCTAATAAAAGAGATGTGCATTCTGTATATTATTATTCCAGAGAGAGTGCTGTGTTAACATTAACTTATTAAATCTCAGAAATAACTCTCATGATTGGATTTAAATGTATTTCAGACTGGCAGGTACAGCACAGCATAATGAATGTGCCTTGCATGATTTTAGGGAATAGTAATTCAGATCTGGATGGCTCTGCATACTTATGTTTCAGGCAGTGAACAAATCCAATTCAATCCAGCCTAATCCATCAATAATAAAATCTACAGGTACATGTGTTCTGTGAACTAGAAAACCTGGAAATTATGTTTTTAAAGGAATCGTTCCTTTTGCAAAAGCAACGATGTTGAGATGCTTCAGCAATGCAATAACCCTCCCTCCTCCACTTTTGAACTGCCATCTCTAATTCAAAAGGCATACTGCATCCTGAATATAAATTTATGGCCATCTCAAGCCATCCAGAATACCATTCCATCAGTTTCAACACTGTGGATGTTTCCATTTTCAGATATGTCATTTCTTTGTGTATACAAGTCTCTGTAATGCATCATACAGAAACATACAGTTTTACAGAACAATAAAAATTAGCATCTTCCACCTACTGCTCTATGATGACTCAAGGCTATTATATTACATTTGGATGCGGCACTAAACTGCAGTTTATTTTAGGATTGCAAGGAAAAGATTGGAGTGTATCAATTTATTTTCTAAACCAGTACGGTGGTGTAATGCCTATACCTGGACAAATTCATCATAACTGCTCTCCCCAGGTCTAACTCTATCCTCCTCCCTCCAGCACTAATTCTTCTTTTTCCACAGGAAAAAGGAAACAATCAATATAGCAAGTAAGTCTTCCTTTCTAAATTTTGAAGAAGTGGACAGACTGCAGATAAAAGTTGCAGTCCGGCTCAGAATCTTGATTTCCTTCAAGGATGATATTGGACCCAGATGGATTGGAAAAAATCAGAATCCCAGAAAAGCAGACATCGAGAGAGGATCAACTTCTCGAGCAACTTTTTAAGATCTCTCACCGTAAAAAGAAAGATAATATATTGACAATCAAAGAGAAGGGAAGTGTTGAAAGAAAAGGGTTCAGAGGCCTAAATCTCAAAGCCTGAGGCCAAATCAAATAGTTTTTCTGATTCCTCTTCTGCTTCGCTCTGTGATTCAAAGTAAAATAACCTCTTTTCTCCTTTTTTTTAATAAAAAAACCCTGTAGCCCACTGTCTTTGTTATTAACAGAATAACAAAGTTGGAAGGGTCCTTGAAGGACTTCTAGTCCAACCTCCTCCTCATGCAGGAGGCCCTATACCGTTTCAGACAAATGGTTCTCCAATCTCTTCTTACAAACCTCCAGTTTTGGAGCACCCACAATCTCTGGAGGCAAGCCATTCCATTAATAATTGTTCTAACTATTAGGCAATTTATCCTTAGTTTTAGGTTGATTTTTTCCTTGATTAGTTTCCATCCATTGCTTCTTGTTCTGCCTTCAGATGCTTTGAAGAATAGGCTGCCCCATCTTCTTTATGATAGTCCCTTAGATATTGGAGCACTGCTATGATGTCACCCCTAGTCCTTCTTTTCATCAAACTAGACATGCCCAATTCCTGCAACCGCTCTTTATCTGTTTTAGCCTTCAGTCCTCTTATCGTCTTTGTTGCTCTTCTCTGCACTCTTTAGAGTCTCAACATCTTTTTTATATTGTGACAACCAAAACTGGATGCAATATTTCAAGTGCAGTTTTATCACACTTGGAATATTGTTTGTATAGGGGACATCATGGCATCCTTCAAATTATCAGATAGATGCAATATCCACACAGAACTTAAACAGCCACTCCAAAAATATTTTCACTATTATTGCCGTTCTATTATTTCATATGATCTAATGGCCTGAATAGTATATTGTCCACTTATTTCTAAAATCTTTAGGACTTTAGGTGCTTCATTCATGCTTTGACTATTTTGAGATGTTCTTGGTTCATGCTTCTCACATTCACATTCACAGTTGTATATGTCCTTGTTAAAAATCAAAGCTTTGTATCAATAGTGGCATAATGAATGACTAGTTTTCCTTGTGGTTTAGTCTGGCCATATAAGTACCTCCAGATTTATTTGTGAAAACACAGCATTCCTTTCCAGTACCTCAAGTGCTTTTAAATGACCGGGGTAGGATCCCAAAGTTGCCTGAATATCTATGGCAAGCACATACTGTTTTCTTGCTAATAGAATGGAAATGATTTGCCATCATGTCCCAGGAGATGGCCTTTATAATGTCACAGATAGGATCAATATTTCCAATGATTTGTGGGAATCATCCTTGCTAGTAAAACTGAAAGAAGAGGTAAAATGAAGAATAATGGAAAATGAGTTGAGGACAAGTGGGAGCTAACAGATATAAGGGTTGGCAACGTATCCAGGAAGAGTTACTCCAGAATCAAACCACAAAGCACTTCTTTCCAGCTTTATACTGAACATAATTTTTGTATAAAGTGGCAAAGCACTGTGGTAGGCTTTGACTCCATTACAGGACACATCGATCATTCTCTTTTAACGACCCCATAATCCCTTGTGGGATGGAGTCTGGGCAATTGGATGGAGCAGAGTGTTTACTGGCCAGATGCCCTTCCTGTTGCCAATGCAGAGTTATATTCGGCAGATATATTCTCAGTGTGCCCGGAGAGAGAAATATCTGTCTCTACCTAGGATCAAACTCACAGCCTCCTGAATGTGAGGAGAGAGCTCCATCTCTAGGCCACCACACCACTCTATCTCAAGACACACCAATGCTGTTGTAAATTCTTACCCAGACACAAAACCTATTGTCACATTTGTGTTTTCACACTGTTGATTCCTAAGCAATTATTACCTCATATTTTATCTGGCAAAACAATATAAGCACTAGAGAAAGTGCTAATGTGTTAGTTCTCAAAATGATGGTGAATCTATATATTAAAAATACCCCCTGAACATATCTCTTGAAACTTGGAGACAAAATGCAATATGTGCACAAACATCTGAAGGATGGAGGGGGAGGGAAAATGAAGAAACATGGGCCACAATGACATGACATAAACTCTGCCTGTTATGCTTGTGTTCAGTGATATTGAGGTGCAAGTACAATGGGGCAGAATTTATATCATGATGTCCAGAGGTGGGTTTCAGCAGGTTCTGAGCAGTTCTGGAGAACCAGTAGCATAAATTTTGAGTTGTTCAGAGAACCCATAAATACCACCTCTAACTGGCCCCATCCCCATCTATTCTCTGCCTCCCAAGTCCCAGTTGATCGGGAGGAAATGGGGATTTTACAGTAACCTTCCTCTGGAGTGGGGAGGGAACAGAGATTTTACAGTATCCTTCCCCTGCCATGCCCACCAAGCCACGCCCACCAAGCCATGCCATGCCACGCCCATCAAGCCACACCCACAGAACCAGTAGTAAACATTTTTGAAACCTACCACTGATGATGTCCTGATGAAGGTTTTGTCCTTTTGGCATCATCATGCATGTGCTCTGAATGTTTGTATTTCAATCAAACAAAGCAAATGTTCTTAGAACAATGGAAGAATATATAGTTTGCATGTGAACATTTCCAAATCCTAGCTACAGCTACATATTTCCTTGAGAAGTCTTCCTGTGCCTTTAAAATCACAATCTACAGTCAATAACTCGGAAATCAGAGAAGCATTCTTTTTCTGGGTTGCAACCCTCGGCCCTTGAGTGGTGTGCTGAGTGCTGCAATTAGAAAAGTAGTGGCTCAGGCACTAACTTATAACCCATATTGAATTTATAAGTGAAGCTAAATTTATTTCATATATATTTAAACTTAATTAAAATTAAATGTAATTGATATAATTACTCTCCATCTAATGTGCCCCACTGGCACATTGCGAGTTACCATTTGAGAACAAATTTGGGAGTACTGAGAGGGCCTTATTCAAGCCCGTTTCATTCCAAATCTAGATAAAACATGCATGTTCAGGTTTGGCTATGAACACCCAAAATTGTTCTGTTTAATTCTGCATAGAATTAAATGCTCACAAAGCTTCTGAAAACATAAACATTTAAAGCAAAATCCTATCTAGCTCAGCTTTCTCTCTCCATGGCCAAACATATTATTTTCCCAATCATGCTGCTTTTGACACTGGTGATCATATACAGAAGAACAGTAAGATGAACTAAAAAAAATACATCTTAGAATAGTTTGTCCAGTAACTGAGATCGGTGTAGAGCCTACATTTATTTTTGGAAGGTAAAGCGGTTTCTCCTTTCTAGTTGTGTTTGACAATAGGAGGTGGTGCTCAGCTCCATTTCCTTGCCAATGGATCCAGCATTGTCCGAAGTCACTTCAAATTTACTAGTAGAAAGTTAACCTGCTCTATTTAGGTACTCCTATGCTCATTCTGCAGATCAAACCACCTGCTTCAAAATGACACCAGGGCAGCACCATCCAAGAAGCATCACCATCTCCTTACTGAGGAGCATGAAAAAAATAATAATGATAAAGCTACTCTATTCATGAAGAGCATTAACATGCCTTCAAAAGTTAAGATTGGCATTTTCAAGATTATAAGAGAAGATATCTTCTCTTGGCTTAGGACCTGGGTATCTACGAGACCGCCTTCTGCCACTGATAGCTTCCCATCGACCGGTATGCTCCCACAGTGAGGGACTCCTCAGGGTGCCATCGGTCAAGCAGTGTTGGCTGGCAACCCCCAGGGGGAGAGCCTTCTCTGTGGGGGCACCTGCCCTCTGGAATGAGCTGCCCCTGGAGATTCGTA
>JANHZT010008095.1:265617-280617 GCA_032468215.1 Stegonotus admiraltiensis | reverse complement strand
GGGTTTTATTTATGGCTGTACACCGCCCTGAGTCCTTCGGGAGAAGGGCGGTATAAAAGTTCAATAAAATAAATAAAATAAATAAATAAAATATCAATAAAAGAGAGATCAGGTCTTCTGGCTTAATTGTCAACCTGGCCTGTAATCAAGGTGTGGCGTGAGAAGATAGATGTGCACCTCACCCTTTGCAATATTGGGTTTGAGGGGGATCCACTAGGGAAAGAAATATTATGAACATTCAGCTGGAAGTACCAAAAACAAACAGAACCAATTTGATCAATACGGAGCCAATAACTCACTCAAAATGTGGCTTTTTTTTAGCAGAAACTGTAGCAACAATTAACAGATAGCCAGAAATAAAGAAATTTCTCAAAGGCACTGTTGTGTGTTTGGAATGTTAGATCACAGCAAGATGTCCTTAATGTTTTATGAATAGGAAAGAAAGTGATATAATATATTTATATTATAAGTCTTTGGGCCTGAAACACCTTTATGTGCAGACTAGAAACTTTCTATGGATCAAGGTTCTTTGTCTCCACTTCTACTTTGTTTTGTGTATGGTATGTAATGTTAAGAAATAAAACATCATGCCGTGGCTTATAGGTCCTTAGTCTTAGTACAAGCAAGAGTTGCTGTAACTTCTTTCTGGGAATAATTCTATTTGAATCTATCATACATTTCCATTTCTGGAATGTATACATCTGGATGAAAGTTTTAAATCACATTGCACTATAAAGAAAAACTCCCTTCTGAACATTTTTGCACACATAAATATAAACCTTTCTAAATAAACAGCTGGAACACTTAAAAAAAAAAAGACACTGCCACGGAAAAAGCATGCAGATTTCAAAAGCTTTGAAAGGTTTTTAATAAAAGAGATTAGTCCAAATCTCTCTGACCTTTTGAGGCCAGTGGGCCTATTTGGAATTTTGAATATGTATGATAGATATTATCATAAAAAAGGAGGATCCATTGCTAGTTGTGGCCACTCACAGTATATTAGAAGGTAAATGCCTATCTTTAAAAATGCCATTTATATGGAGACTAGAGGTATTGCTTGAAATATAGATTATAACCTATAAAGCTGGTGTTTTGCTTTATAGCATGCTAGTTTCCTATTCATTTATAAAACTCTTTAAAAACTAGTAGTAGGCCAAGGAGTTTGAGGGATGTCTGCAACTTCATCATCATCATTTCCGAGCCCAGTATTGGTATACTGAAGCTCCACGGCCATAACAAATTACATGTGTAGCTAATGCACTAATCACTAGTATTTTCCATATTTAATTTCATCATTTTCGAGTTTAAGAGCCCTTCTGACAATTTCCTGATTAGCAATTAAATTGCTTCAAATGTTGTTGAGGACATATATACATTCACATTCAAAATAGTAGTGTGGAGATCTACTCTGACATAGTTCAGTTGTACTCACATGGTGAATAACCTCTAAAGCAATTAAACATCACTTTACACAAACACATTACTTTCCATGGAGTTATAAAAATATATTGCTCCTGATTTCTTGGCAGCCGTTTTGCTTTAAGTCTGAAGAGTACCCAGAACTGCTAATCAGGAAATTGTCTGATGAATCCCTGGGAGGAATCTGAATTTGAAGTGGGCTCGGAGCCATTACTTGTCAGGATTTTCAGGTGTATCTTTCTTGCACATAACCACAACTATACTCAGTCATGGCCATGCTGATACCAATATAATCCAAGACTAATTCCTTTTGCAGAAGAATCTCTCTAGAAATTCAGACAGATATTTTAACATGTATTATTTTGTATTACAGGAAGAAGAAAAAATATCTGGGTCTTTAATTAGGACTGCTCATACTAGAAAATTATAACCTCCATGATATTTCCAAATCCTTCAATTATTCATTTGCATTTTCTTTTATTCTTTCTTTTTATATTTGTTTACAGATTTCTATTAATATTTAATAAACATTTTAAAAAGACTGCTAATACCCCAGATAAATGCTCTTTCATGATTAGGTTCACTGGATAACTTTGGGACCTAGCCTACCACACAGAGATAAAATGAGAGTAGGAGAGTTCTGTATTTCAGCATATGATCATAGAAGAAGAAGAAGAAGAAGAAGAAGAAAAAGTACATATAAGTGTAAATAAAAATATAAATGATCTTTGAAGATTAAAGGAATGCAGATAATTTCACAGATTCCTAAACAAATAAGAAGAGCCTACATATTTAACAGCAGTTCTAGTACCTGAGAAAGATAATCTTCTGATACAATTTATTTAAATTTCCCAAATGCTGAACAGACCACCATACTGCTGCTGCCCAATAAGAAATTGCTAAGAGCACAATAAATCATGGCATGAAAGTAAAATCATAGAATTTTACCTGTAGATTCACAGTTCTGAAGTTCTTCATAGCGCTTTCATAGACAAATATGTCTTTTACCTGATTTTGCACTGCTAAGAAGTATAGGATTTGCTAAACTCCTTCAGTCTGGCAACACAAAATCCACCATTGTTTAGACATTACAAATCTTAAAAAAATAAAACCTCATTGATCTAGTGATTCTGAAGAATTCATGAACCATGAATGAATGGAAATAATGATACTATAACTTGCAGCAGTAACCTTAAATTCCCTGCCCTATGCTTAACCGCAGGTGGGTGGATGGGAAATAAAGGTAGAGCAATGACATGTGCAAAATAAAAGTAAATAGATGTCTCAGGGTTCTGAGCTCCTAATTACCTATTTATCTAATATTGACAAGTCAACTTCCAGTGTTGCTTACTCCAGTAGAGCTCATAGTCAAGTAACAGTTTTTGAAAGAACATATAGTGCGGTAACACTATACATTTGCAAATCAGATTAGATATTTGGAAAAGTATTGTTTTCTATTTTTTAAAAAAAATCATTTGGCAAACCAGCCTTGCCTTATAGTTGGGGCTGGCAGATCATAGTCAGAGAACAAATGTTAAGCACTACTTTATTTATACAGTATATTTTATCCTGCCTCCGAGACCTGCCCTCATAAAATCACTTACTGGTAATAAAGGTTGTTCAAGCACAAGCTTATCTAAATATACAAAAGCCACATGTAATATAAAACTGTGGAAATCAAGCCAAGTTTTATATTGTTGGAATTCAAAGTCACGCGTAAATCATATACTTGGGAAAGATGAATGCAAAGAAATTCATTTTTATAGCTTTTTGAAAGGCTTGCAGTGAATCTGAAGTGTAGATTCACTAAGTAGGAAGGCTGTTCTGCAATTCCAAGTCTACCACTGAGAAAGCTTATGTTTAACTACCCAGTTGTGCTAATTGGTGAGCACATGACCAGGGATCCTGACAGTGATCTGGAGCATGTAGACAGAATCTTATGGGTGAAACGAGTTCATCAAGGTCTTTAGGAATAGATTTAGACCATTCAAGATTTTAAAGATAATAGCCAGGATTTTGAAATTCATTTGAGGCAATAAAGTTGATGATTTTGGGGCTTGCTGGTCCCCTTGTCTTCACTTTATTGCACCAATATCTGGAACAATATGGAGTTTTTGTTTGTTTGGGTTTTTTTGCTGTTGCCAATACAGGAATAGATCCAGTGGTGGGATTCAGCCAGTTCGCACCACTTCGGGAGAACTGGTTGTTAACTTTTTGAGCAGTTTGGAGAACTGGTTGTTGGAAGAAATCATTAGGGCAGAGAACCGGTTGTTAAATTACTTGAATCCCACCACTGAATAGATCCAATCTGAGTCAGTCACCGGGACCAGAGAGTTTGTCTTCCAAGCTTTCAGACTCATGCTGGAGCTCATCCTCAGGGTATTTCTCTGTGGAGAAATCATCGTCTCCAGCATGAGTCTGACAGCTCAGAAGATAACATTTCCGGTCCCGGTGACTGACCCAGATTGGATCCTGTAACATTACTTGGGAAACATATATTCGCCTTCATTCATGACAGGAAGATGTGGAACAGCAGACCTCAAATGGTATCCTCCAGATGTGTTGATTTCAATAAAGGTAATCTAACAAGATGTCTATGTCTAGAAAACATGACCTTGTAGAATGATGAGCAGAAAAGAGTGTATCACTTTATATCAGTTGCTTCTTTATTGCTTTTTTTTTTAAAAAAACTATTTTTTGGCTGACATAATGAGCAAACTAGAACTAGTTTGTTTGATTTTTTTGTGCAAGGTTTGCTATTATAGCCTTTCAAAGATATAATTCTCCACCAACATTAGAAAATAATAAATGTTGTGAGGTTTCTGCAATAATTTTTTTCCTTAATTTTTATTTTATATTGGAGTTTATTGTCTAGTTGTATGCTACCCTGGTCATTTTAAATCATAAAAGCGCAATAAGTAATAAAATGTACAAGCCTGCAAAGTTTACGGGATAGAATTATTGTATATGGATAGTAGTTATTCTAGACAACATGGATTAATGGGATATGCAAATGTCACTTGGTGACAGCTACATAGAAAAGCAATGTAACTTCCTGACTTGGTTATTATGGCTCAACTAATAGATTTTCAACCAGCCACTAAAATTCCATCTCTCTGTGTGTGTATCATCTACCTGCCTAACTCCCCACTACCCAGTCTGACAGATGACCCATGTCAAGGAAGGCTCACAAGTAAACTGCTAAATTACATAAGGAACTTCAAAGGGATTCACAAGTGGCTGGATACATTTTAATAGAAGATTGTGACTGAATTGTAGCTGTGTAAATACTACTAATATCCACTATTTCAAAATCACCTTCCCCAGACAGGTGGCCTCCCAATTCTGGAAATTATACTTGGAACATTTCTAGAGGATATATTCACAGGACAAAGAAATATACTCCATGAGAAAATGTCCCGAAACAGCAAGGGAATGGTCTGTACTGTATAATTGGATCATTTTATAAAAGTGAACAGTTTTAATGTCACATGCATAAGACCAGTAGCAATAGGTTCCATAAAGCCAGAATAGTTTATCCTTCTGAAAACAGAAAATATTTATTCTGTAGTTACTCAGATAACGATCAAAATCAAACAGCCATGGATACCATTTCTGTACTTCCTTATTGGATCTAACATGTAACTCTACAGTCTGAGAAGAAAACCATGCTTTAAGTCTAAGTAAATAGCTAGTATGGATGACTTTTAAATCTTACTTTCATTGAACACGTTGAACATCTTAATATTCTGGGAGTTATAATTCAGCAACATCTGGAGTGCCAATTCCCCCCGCCCCACTTTTGACTTACAAGATACACACAGAATTAAGCTCCATTAATTTATTATGGAACTAGCCTGCTTGTAAACCTGATCAGGATTGTAGCCCTAGAATAAATTGAATACACAATCATACAGCAAAATAAAACAAAGCAAAACAAAACAGACACTCATAGTTTAAAATATGTATGACACCATTATTGTGTAATTCACCCTACAAATGTGATAACATTGTAAAAAGCTGCTAATTCTTGAATTAGAATGAAAGGTGCACTCCCAATAAATTGAATATCTAGGCTGGAACTGGGTATAAAAAAATAACAGACTCTATAAATTGATAGAAGTTGCGTTGTCATTTTGACAAGTTATATTATATAACTTTCTCTTTCTGTGTGCTGCATTTTAAAGATCATTATATATTCTGTGCAAATAGTTAAGAATCTAAGCTAAATATTGTAACTTCTGAAGTACAGACTTATTTTAAATATGTTAAGTATTTAACAAGTTGTATTTTCAAGTTAAGTATTTTCCAAATTGTGTCAATCTGTTTCAAGTGTACAACTGTATAAAACAAAATGAAGTTCCTCACTATATGGTAATTTTCTATTTTTCCTGACCATTTTAAATATTTGGTAGATCCTCCATTTGCAAATTATGTTCAATTCCAAGAAATAATTGCTGAGTAATCACACAAAAAATTGTTGGTTATATACTGACATGTCCCTAGTTTTATTAGTGGTGCAGCTACAATAGCTTTCCTAAAACCACAGCCTTCCAGATGAACTGGAACCAACATCCAGACCTTTTGGCCCCAATGACCACAAGACATATTTAGAAGGTTCCAATTTTAGCATGATTTAACATCATACAGCCGATTGGCATCCAAGAACTACCAGTTTTGCCAGTTGAGAGGTTTGGGAATTACAGAAACAATAATAAACTTGCAAGCCAGGAGTGGACAACAGTGGTTATAGTTGCATCCATTGGGCTGTAAGAATCTGTTTTCTACTGAAAGATGTAATTTGATTTGCTTCATTGTAACTGTGTAAGAAATATCTTTAAAACCTGGCCAGTGAATATAGTTTTTTTGTGTTTATCTTGAAGGTCCATTTCAAATCAGTTGCTGGCAACAATTGAGTAGAACAATCAGCTCCTAAACCATTTTCAAAAGCCTAAACTCAGCATGAAATGAAATCAGATTGAGTTTTATAGCCTGGAGTTTCAAGTAGCATCACTTTGTCAATATCTACTATTTAAAATATCCCAAAGGTGCTTTTTCAAGAGGCAATTGGACTTTCTGGTTTTTCTTTGAAGAGGTTTTGCTTCTCATTCAAGAAGCTTCTTCAGCTCTAACTGGATGGTAGGGAATGGAAAGATTTATACTCCTTGTAAACAGCTGGTCATTTGTCTGGTCAGCTGTCTGCAAGGAGTATAAATCCTTCCATTCCCCACCATCCAGTCAGAACTGAAGACGCTTCTTGGATGAGAAGTGAAACATTTTCAAAGAAAAGCCAGAAATTCCAGTTTCCTCTTGAAAAAACACATTTGGGACAACCATAACCTGGATGATTGAGAATCTCCATAGCCATTTAACTATTTAGAATACATTCTAAATATTGAAAACAATATTTTGTGAATTGAGAACTTTTTCTTTTACAATTTAGAGAGCATTACACATTCACGTGTGATTTGGTTTCTGTATTGGCAAATGTTTGCAAACACTAATTGCAACATATTTTGTTCTGCTTCTACTAATCCAATCTTGGGACAAAACAACATGGTTAGAGAGAAAGAGTTCATATTATTAAAAAATCCCAGGCAATATTTCTTTGTTTTTTACATCAATAAAAGACAAGTAAAATGGTGAGTGAAAACAAATGTAACTCTTAAACTAAAAATAAATATATATCCAGGTACCAAAGAGCAAAATTTAATGAAAGCCAAAACTGTTAAATATGGATTCTTGTTGAGAAAATGTCAATGTCTTTAAGGGTTCCCCAATCCCCATTATTCTATATTTAAGAAAAGTGTAGTAAAAATACATATTACAAGTTAACATTTCCCAACTTCTTCAGCATCACTCTTTCTTTCCTCCCACCCTTTCATTGATCAAAAAACATTTTAAAGATGAGTTCTATTATCCATGTCCTATTATCACAGCCTTTCTCATTCCACAGATTCATTTAACTGGCTGGTACAATTGTTATGCATGCCACTGATACTTTCTGCTTCAACGACTTTGCATTTCTTTAAATTTCATGGGGCTTTTTGTTTTTTTTTTGGACCACACAGAAAGAAATTCTTGCACTCTGCTTAAATTGGGTTTTAAGGTGGAAGATAGTTGCAGGAACTTTTAAAGTTCTTGAAACTACCAGAAATATCAGATTGTCCTTGACACTCAAAAGCTCTCTTAACAAAAAAAGCAGGTTCGGTTTAGTGAATTTGGTGCACCATAAATACATACACAGAATTAAACTCAAAATATAATCAAAAGCAGACATAAAATAATAACAATAATAATACACCAAGAACAAGACCTTGAAGAGTTAATATCAGATGCTGAGATCTGAGTCTTGACAGATAGCTGGATGAAGTGATGGAGACAAAAGCTTTCCAGTGGCACTGACAGAAAGAAATAGCTATTAGGCATGCTGTGCCCTCATAAGGGGATCTGCATTTTCCATATTGCCAGTCTTATGAAAGTGCCATCTTAAGAGGAATGGAGGAAGTGGGTGGAACAACACAGTGTTGAATGGTAAAATCAGTTCCTAGAAATCAGACTTCAGTGGCTGCTTACACTTTATAAGCATATGTGATATATGAATGTTTGTTTTAGAGCCAGTTGTTAGTCACACTTGTGAACAACAAAACAAACTCATGTCATATCAAACCCCACCACGAAGTCATTTTAGTCTATAGCCTGTGTTGAAGCCTTGACCATCTTTCCTCCATTCTATGCAAGTCTCGTGTTTTGCACATTGTTATCTGCAGGTCTTAGATATTACAAATCCCTGTGGAGTTTGCACTGGCACTTGGATAAAGGTTTAGCCCCTTGTAAAATCTGGTGTTGTGATCCAGTCATGAGCAAATGCATATATGAGGATGGGAAATGTAAGAAGAGCTGGGCCTCCTCTGGACTAATGATGAAGTGGAAGATTCTCTTCTTTAACACAGTTCTCTTCAGTGAGAAGTGTTTTGCTCTGCTCAAGTAGTTTATGTTCATGTTGGAGCTTTTATTTCATTGGGTGTGCTAGCATGCACATGACTGGGAGAGATACTGTCGACAAGTCCATTTTCTAGTGCTTTGGACATCTCTGTAAATTTCAGAATTTCATTGGAAGCTTGGGTTTTGAATCAGAGACAAAGTTAGGAAGCAAGGTACCAGCCGGTATGTTTTGAGTGTTCCACTTTCATTCATGAAGATGGATGAGCTGAAAACCAACCTGTTGGCTTTTCTGTAGATGTGGTTGCTGGCCAAGATTTGATTCCTGAATCTGATTTTAGTTGAGTTTTTTTTTTTATGGAACCAGCTGCAAATATTGAGGAAGGCTGAATCTAGGTGAATGCATTTCCTTGTTGGCATCATTCAATGAAATCTAGATTTATTCTTATGTTATAGTAAATATACGCAGCTCAGTTACTCCATGGGATATTCTTTAGATGTATTCCAGAAAGACCAAAAAGCTGAATGTATTCAAAATAGTTTGGATATTTAACATTAATTGGCAATGCAGGGTTCTCTACTCAAAAATCGCCACAGGAAGGAACATTTACAGAAGTGCAAGAATGAGAAAATGGCTGTTATTTGCCTATTCATTTTTGAGAAGGCAGACAAGGAAATGTGCTTGTGTGTACACATGCACATGCATACAAACGTGTGTGCACACACACAAATAAACACATTTTCCTGGTTTTCCCCATGTATAGGAAATAGCCCTCGCCTTAGGTGGTTGGCTGGTAACCTGTCCAAGTGATAGCCTATTAAATGCAAATTCCAAGAACACCAATTAATTATTGGCAATTAGTGCCAATATAGGTGGCACTAACTTCTACATACTTGGGATCTTGCAAATTTAAATACCCAACGTAACTCTTTAAAAAAAAATCTTCCTATTTCTTTTTCCAAGTTAGGCTTTTCTTTCAACTGTCCTAGAAGTCCTTTTCCCATTTTACAGGGAAATGGAGAACTCCTTCAGTACCCCTACTCAGGCTCGTTGCAACAATTTTAACACATTTTGTTGCTCCAAGTGTCCTCCCCCTTTCACTGTTAGTAGTGTAGACATTTATGGTTTGCATCCCAAACTAAACCTGATTTAAAACTTTTGAGCAGGGCAGGGCTGATATTACCCTGACATCACGGGAATTAGTAATAAAAATATATATTGCACACACTAAGAACTTATTAACAACCAAGTTAAAAACAAAATGGCGCTGTCTTCCTCAGTGTTTCTGTAACCGTGTTCTCAGGGATATCTCCAAATTATGTTCAGTCCAGTTGCCCTCTCCTTATTGCAGTACAGGTTGTACTTTCTTCTGCCTGTGGATTTACTGCAAAATAAACAGACACATACAAACACACAAAGAAAACAAAGGAAATGGATCTGATTTCTTCTAGAAGATCCACTGCATTGTCCCTCTTCTTGAATGGTCTGCTTTTGGCCCCTTGCTGGGGTAAGGGAGACCCTGGTCTCATCCAGAAGATCCATCAAGGGACAATTATAATCCCGTTGCTCCCAGGGCCATCCCAGAGTTGTGACCCATGCATGGAATCTCCTGCATGGTTTGGGGAAAATCGTGGCTCACCACCCGTCCATTTTCTCCACTGCTGGTTCCTGCTGCAGATGCTCTGGGGAGGGTTGATGTCCGTATGGCTTCATTGATTGATTGCTGTGGGATCAAACAAAAACCCTTTTTAAGAGAAACAAGGGGGGGTCTCCCCCCTGTCCTTGGTAATGGCTGGACAATAATAATATACTGTACACAATTTCTTCAATTCCTCTTCCAATACAGTTTTATTACTTCTATATTCAATTCATTTGCTTCTAATTTTATGCAATCCAGGAAATACTCCTGACTGCTACTAATAGTCATATTTATCTCCAGCAAAATCAGCAGGTTGTGAAGCTTTGTTTATTATCACTAGGAGATGCTTTATGTATGCCAGGGTGTATGACAGACACTGAAGATACATACATCTAGTCTTCAATGTCTTGAGCTTGGATAGGTTTATTAATGAATCCTCTTATAGGATTGTAGTTTAGGTTATTTTAAGTCACAAATTAAGGGAAAATAGTTCATCTGGAAAGTGAATGAAAAATCACATTAATTCATTATTAACTGCATTATATTTAAAGTTTCTTTTGGTCAAGTCAAATGACTGTCAGCCCAATTGGAAATTTAGATTCCCATTTTTTTTAAATATAACATTAATATGGAGGTGGGGGGTTTGATTAAAATGAAAAATCAGTGGGCATAATAGGATATCATTATTTTCTCACCTCCTAATTCTTGCCTGAAAAAAGAATAAACAAATAACCCAATAAGTTTTCATTTCTCTTTCTTGGTCAGGTTCCAACACTGGAAGGAAGTGTTAGGAATTGGTATTCATAAGTGGGGAATCAAGTTCTCTCCCTCCTGCCAATTCTTTTCTGAAAACGTTTTTTTCCAAGTTCTTGTTATCATAGGATAATATCAGGTTCCACCCTTAATGAACAAATAGTTACTTTGTTAATTGTTTAATACTGTTAATATCAACCGTCTACCTGAATCTTAAGTATGTCATCAGTTTTGACTATCATCCCGAAGGTGCTTTTTCAAAAGGCAATTGGACTTTTTTTGTTTTTGTTTGAAGATGTTTCACTTCTCATCCAGGAAGCTTCTTCAGTTGTTAAGCTTCTTGGATGAGAAATGTAATGTCTTCAAGAAAAAACAAAGAAAGCCCAATTGCCTTTTGAAAAAGCACTTTTGGGACAACCATGAATTGGATGATAGAATCTCCACAGACATTTTGACTATCATCTAAAGATTAAACTTTCGTACCTTTCTGTTTTGCATGTATTGATGTGATGAAAAGGCTTGGTTATGGGCAGAAGAATAATAGTTAAAGATAAGCTGAGAAACTAAATACAAATGGCGCAAGGAACAGATTAACTGATTTAACAAACCCTGAATTCAAAGGTTGAATTTGGGTTTGTTTATTGAGGATTAGAGTCCATGCCTATGTTACACAGAAAAATGCTTGGCTCAGATATAGTAATTCAGAATTCTTTTCCTCATCAAGATAGATAGATACACAACATCTGAAAATATGTGGCATATCAGTTAGGAAGGTTGATTATTGCTGTTTACCAACCATTTGTAAAATTGGTTTGCACAAGTCTTATTTCATGATTAAGATCTTCATTTCTGTAAACTCAGTGGTGAAAGGAAAAGCTGCACTGAAAGAAAAGTGCCTTCACGGTATTCTTTAAAAATATGTATATTAAGTAACTGAACTTACTAAAATTGGTTGCAACAAGCAAGGCACAGGTTAAATATTCCATTATTTCCTAGACATCTGAACTGAAAGAGGGCAAAAGCTGTACTTCTCCTGATGCTTTTTACAAATATAAATAAACAACACATTTTTTCTGATTCTGCCAAGTAAGACTTTTTCTACATAGGAAAAGGAATTAATATTACATCTAAAATAAAGCTATGCCTTGGACAGTAAAATGGGCAGCATATACATTTAATAAATAAATAAAATCTCCAAGCTTTTTGCAAGAAGTGTTGTAATTAAGTATGCAGCTACTATAATTAGCTGGTTTTGAGATACTCAAGTCAAGACTGTATGCTTCATATGACTGTAAGAGTAGCTGGAGCAAGTTTAGATATCTAACCGTCTTGCAGTTGCATAAGAAGGATAAGGCTTCTTACGATTATCTAACTGAGCTATACATATCAGAAAAAAAACATATATCTGAAATTTGTAAACTTTTCCTGAGCAGACTCTTCTTTGGACATTCTCCATGTATCATGGAGCAACTAAAAGCAACTTGTTCTATGGGAAAAGGCAGTATTGTATTGACCAACAGCATGCTTTGAAAACAAATAGTCCCTAGTTTATTCTCTGGCATTTGAAAATTGACATTGGGACAGAATCTTCTTGGAACCCCAAAAAGTTATTTCTAATCAGTGTAGACAATCGCAACCTAAAAAGTACCAAGCTGGAATAAAGCCGTTTTCTCTCTTTTGTAGATCTCAAATTCTGTTCTTAACTAATCAAGGATGGACTCTGAAAATGTTTTCCAAGGCCAGCCCAATTAGCCTAGATCACTTCCATTTTACTAAAAAAGTGAGGCAATTTACTAACTGTTGTGATTGATGAGGACCTGTTGAAATAAGGATGCCTGCAGAATCACTGTCAAATTAAAAGTATTACTTCCTAGCTCTTGACAATCTTGGCCACATGTCATTTTCAGTAAACTGCCTCACTCAGCTGAACACTTAACAGATCAGTCAGATAAAAGTCAGCGCTGTCCCTAAAATATTGACTTTCTATCCTAATCACCATCCCGGTTGGATCCATTTCTAAAAGCATATTAGGAGGCTGGCTGGTATCCTAAAGAAGGTGTGAAAGGCCTGTGAATGTGTTGCCACCTTCATCCGTTTTGATTCACTTCTGGACTTGTAACAAAACTCGATTAAGGCAACCAGCATGGCTAGTCCAAGACCACCGATGAGGATGTAGAAAACCCCGGCCACGTTGCTGAGACTCAGAGCGCTTGTTTTGTCCTACAAGAGAAAGGAAAAGGAAGAAGGGATGGGGAGGAAGGAACAAAGTTGTACTTTATCTTGACAAACACAAAAGGAATGCTTAACCTGATAACACTGGGGAGTCACCACTTTTAAAAACACATAGGACATCTCAATTTCCTTTGGTTTTTACTAATAGCCTTACGCCACCAAACACACAAAGTTGATTAAAGGTTTCAGTGTGTTTGCAACCTTTGGAAATGATTAAGTCTAAGATATCTGGAATTATCACCCTTAACTGCTTGATCACCTTTTGCCAAGATATTGTTTCCCAGTCATGCTGAACTGTGATCATTCAGACTATCTGGAGATGATGAGAATTGCACTCCCATGTATCTAATGGGCACTAAGATTGGAGGAAACTAACATATGTTGATTCAATTATTGATAAAAAGATAGCTACTCTGAGCTAATATTTACTAGTTTCTACTTTCCCTCTCCTAAAATAATTCTCTCTCTTGGAAATGCCTCTTCTTCTCTTCTTTGACTATTTCCCCCGCAATTTCTGTTGCTAAGCAACAAATCAAAACTGCTTGTTTTAATCCTAACATGTTCCTTGCCTTTTGTTCAATATTCTATTGCTGTGACACTAAGAGGCCTTCGTTGCCTCTGTCTTTAATAGAGAAATGATTTTGCGTGTATGTTATGGTGCATTTTAAAACTCAATGTTTTATTGATAATAGGAATTGTTAATCACCAATTAAACACTTTTATTAGAAGCATGTTTTAAACATCTTTTCTCTCCATAATAACTTCGTAAACTGGTTCTCTTCTTGTTATTATATGCATAAAAGAGAGATTATTTTGTTGGGATTTACCTGAAAATCTAACAAAAAGTGCTTAAGCAGACCAAAAACAATGTTATAAATTTTTGAAGTCACAGAAACATTCCTATAAAGGGGTTTCAGAGTTAAAAAATAGCACAGAAAGATTTAACATATGTGCATGTTTCTCAGAGAAATGCAGGTATTTCCAACTATTTCTGAATTCTCAGCAATACAGTGTTGAGATCTTTCACATACATATTTCTGGTAAAAAGTGACTTGGTTATGCCTAGCTTACAATGTTTATATGATCATTATTTTTTCTAGATATGTTCATGTTTAACCAACTTTCATCAGAACTTTATAATTTTGAGATAGAAGTAAGGAACTCCAGTACAAAACAAGCTCACGATAGGTGGCTTCAGTAAACTATGTTGTTGAGCTATTAACCTAGGTACTATTGCATTGTTAATTGCTTTTCAGAAATTAAGAATCTTCATAACAGCAAATTTCCAGCATGGAAACTGAGTGAGTTTCCTTGAATCCTTAGCAAAAGAAGTTTTAAATGCAAATTTCAGGACTTTAAAAAAAATATTTTTTTTAAAGAAGTAAGTCAAAAAGTAAGCCAAAAGTAAGCCAAAAGCTGAGTAAGCCAAAAAGGAGTGATTTGAAAGTTGATTTTGGAAACTTACAAATGGACTAAGGGTGCAATGATTTTGAAATAAGATACTGAAATTAATGATAGGAAACCTTCCTGTGGGTAAATGCTATTTTAAATGTTATGGAATAGCATTTTCTCCTTTTCTTTTTTTAGTGAGAATTAGTTTAACTGTTTGTTAAAAACTTTAATAAAATAATTTAAAAATAAAACTACTTTTAAGAACTAGATTAGCATTCATTTTAATTTTAATAAACAAGAATGTTATTTTTATTCCAAAAGATTCCGATAAAATTGGGGAAGATTTTTTTTAAAGATTTTAATAAAATTATAGCGAATTACATTTGGCAGGGGAAGAAAGCAAGGATCAAAATAAAACATTTACAAGACACAAGAGAGAGAGAGAGGAGGATTAGCACTCCCAGACTGGGAAACATATTACAAAGCAACTTCACTGATATGGATTAAAGATTGGATGGAACTAAAAAACAAAAGAATACTGTCAGTAGAGGGGTATGATCTACAAAGAGGATGGCATGCTTTCTTGTGGGAGGGAAAAAGTAGACAGCACAGATATTTTCAA
>JANHZT010008095.1:236167-248723 GCA_032468215.1 Stegonotus admiraltiensis | reverse complement strand
GGACTCGAACTTGCAGTAATTGCAAGCAGCAGATGTTAATAACAGACTACTAGTCTGCTGAGCCACCAGAGCTCTTGACTTGATGTGAATATGATTAAGCAAATAATAAAGTTATGCATCCTGGGAGTAGTTCAGTTTGGGAGAAAGTTTCTCTGTATATCTGTAGTAGATCAAATGAATAGTTTTTAGAAATTGCCATATGCCACAAATTCCAAATAATGATAGCAGGATTCCAATTAGTGAAAAGTGCCTAGGAACTTAGAACTTCTGTGAAATTATAGAGTAATTGGTCAAGAAAGCAGTCTTATGCCCAGTGCTGCATTTAAAACTGGACCAGAAGTTTCAGGTCCAGGATCTCTACTATCCAAGAGTTTCATATATCTGGCACTTGCCAGAAAATTCTTAAAAATCAAACAGAAACAGAAAAAGGTGCCACTACACAAAGAGCAGCCATGTTAGGCAGCTTTATTTCCCA
The DNA here is from genome assembly GCA_032468215.1 of Stegonotus admiraltiensis. NCBI lineage: Eukaryota > Metazoa > Chordata > Lepidosauria > Squamata > Colubridae > Stegonotus > Stegonotus admiraltiensis. The sequence continues at coordinate 248,248 of JANHZT010008095.1, read as the reverse complement.
ATGTGAAGATAGAAGAACTGGAATTTGAGGGAATTCAATAAGAAAACCCCCAATGGGATTAGCCTATCCCACTTGTGAAAGAAGGGCCATGCCGTGCACCCTATCAATCAAGGAATATAGGCTTGTGGGGTCCAGGAGAAGAGCCTTTTCTGCTGTGGCTCCTGCCCTTTGGAACACTGTATCCCCTGAGGTGAGATCTATACCTATCCTTCTGACCTTCTGTAAGGGCCAAAGACCTGGTTCTGCCAATTGGCCTGGAGTCTTAATGGGGATGCATCATTTTGGAGGTGGCTATCAGATTAAGAAAAGACCTCACCTCACGTCTCCCGTTTTCATTATTTCATTAAATTATTGCTATCGTTACTTATTGTTTTAATGTTTACTGGCTTTTAATGTTTGCAAGCTGCCCAGAGTCACCAGTAGGCTATATGGCCAGCGCACAACAAACAAACAAACAAACAATGCCATTCCATTTCTGTTCCTTACCACCGCAACCCATCAATAACAAAGTTGAAGACAACCAAAATGTGATTTAGGGAGAAAAAAATAAAATAAAAGAAAGACATCTGAAGTGACTTAATGAAGCAGCAATAAGATCCATTTTTAGTTTATTTCACTTTTAGCTATGAAAGAGGGAAAACAGCAGAAGGTGTGGGGAAAAGAAGAGGGGAGGCAATGATGGTATGAGGAATTCCCAGAATTTTGTTAGGGATCCATTCATTTCTAGAATTGAGACTTTCCCTTAGACACTCTGCTTGAGGCCTACCAAATGTCTAAAATGTAAGTGGCTGCTGTGTGTATCTCTACATCTATCTATAGATGCCACGAGACTCCTGTATTCACCCCATCGGAAATCTGAGTAAAGCAGCACATACGGTGTTGCATATTTTGACAATATCTTTCCTTATCTGAGATTTTTCCAGAATTACTTGCTTTTGTTTTGCTGCTAATCTAATCTAATCATCATCATCATCATCATCATCATCATCATCATCCAACAATAATAAGGACTGAAACTGCTTGGTATAGCAGAATAATAGCAAGAAAAGTCAGAACAAAACTAGAGCAGAATCTTCATATTGAAAAATAAGATTTTGCTAAGCCTATCTTCATTCTATACTAGCACATAAGCAGGATTCAGAGGAAAGAGAAGGAAATGTATTACACACACACACACACACACACACACACGGTGACAGAAACAATTAACTATATTTACATATGCATCAATAATCATGATCGGTTGGTACTGCTAGCACTACTACTATGACTGAAATTCATAGAATCTCGAGAAGAAAGAAAGCTGTTCAATGTTCCAGACAGTCAAGAAAAGCCTTCAGTATAAAATATATCATTCTGTCACATCATTTCAAAGGGTTGACAAAGATGTTCATGTCCTTATCTAGCTATGGAATACTTTCATACAGTTCTTGAGTGGTACATCTCTCTTTGACTATATACATAAAATGATGCATGACGTAGAGGATAAGTATAATCTTCCCCATTTCTGAGAGGAAGAAATGACACAAATCCTTTGCATTTGGTTACTTTATATGTCAACCAGATGAAATACACATTCATATAATACTAGAGTTAGAAATAACTGGGGGCTTTTTAGCAGTGGTGTGCACAAAATTTTGAGGTATATTATTATAAAAACTAATTAGTGTCAGGTAGGTATATTAGTAAAAAAACCCATGAAGAATTAATTTAAGGTGTTAAGCCTTGAGATGGGTTGAAAATAATTCAAGAATTGGGAATTTAGAGTAAATATTGATTTGAAGAATGATGGTTAATGATAATAATATATAAAGCAACCCACAATTAACAACTGATTTTACCAAATTCTTCAAAATTCTTTGCTCAAATGAGGCAAATTGAGAGCATAAACCTGATTAGAGTAAGCCATTATTGAAGAAATAGTTTCTGTTCCTCCAGTCAGTGATTGGTGAATTCCTGATACAACCTTATCCGTGATGATATCAAATAACTTTCATTCATTCAATCCATCCCATTTTCCAATCTCCCCTTCGACATCTTTGAAAAACTGAAAGCAATGTGATGAATAAATAGAAGTGAAAGTGAAATCTATCTAAATGGGGTGAATGGTTGAATAATGAAAGAATGAATGAACGATGAAAACCTGAAAAAATATGTGGTGATTGGGATTGCCTCAAGAAGCAAAATGAATGTACTTTTCCTTTTTGTGTTTTAAAACTTATTAGTATTAGACTGAAGCTTAGCATAAGTCTTTTAAATTAAGTCTTCTAAAAACATTAGCATTTGACATGGTTAAGGCACTTCGAATGAGGTTTGCATCCAGCTTTTCAGCACATCAAAAAGATTTGCAGATAGGTCAATTTATTTCAGCTGCATTTTTACAGCTGGGGCTAGGCTAAAATGAAGTGTGAGGATCATCGAAACATATGAAGTCAAATCTGTTGGTTTATTTTTCATTATCTTTATCATATTTTGAATTGGAAACACTGATTAAAGATCAATTAATGAATTAATGGAGTCTAAGTGAATAAATGTAGTTAAATTCATTACGTGAATAAATGTAATTAAATGTGCAGATACAAAACCTCAAACTGACCCTCAGATGATTAGTTAATTAATAAATCAATGTAATTAAACTTGTATAATAGAAAAAACTCAATAAACACTTGGGAGAAATGAAAAAAAAAAGTGTTACCAGTAGATATACATGCATGTCGCGCAAAGCCTATTGGAGTAGTGAAGTATACTCAGTTTTATGGAATAAATTAACTATTTAAATAGAAAGGCCCTCTTTTATAACTTATTTTAGATTCTTTATTACAATAACAATATAATAACAAAGCAGAATGAGGTAAAACAAAGGATTGTCAAAACTCAGCCATTTATAATTACAATTTGTTCTTTTTTATTAATCAATTAATGTTTTTGTCAGTTAATCAATTACATTTACATTAATTAAAATTTTAAAGTGAACTAAAGTTTAATATGATTGTTATTAAGATGATCTTAAAAATGGAGCAGGTTAAAAATCAAAATAAATACAGTGGTTGATTGCATATATTTACTCAAAGGTAAGCTGTTTTGTGTTCAGAAGATTTATTTCTAATTTAGGATCTTCAGTTTTTTCCATTTATCATGGTTCTATACGAATAATGGAAATCAGCTTTTAAAAGCTGACTTGGTGACTTCTCTCAGTCCACACACTTCACAGTGTTGTTGTTGTGGGGGAAAATAAGAGGCAGGAGTACCATATATGTTTGCTGCCTTGAGTTGAATATCTACTATATACTCATATTTATATGTATATGCATATACATATACAGTGTATGCAGGTAATCTTCACCTTACAACCATTCTTTGAGTGATTGTTTAAAGTTATAGCAGCACTGAAAAAAGTGACATAACCATTTTTCACACTTATGACCCTTGTAGCATCCCCATGGTCACATGAACAAAATTCAGATCTTGGCAACTGACTCATATTTATGATGGTTGCAGTGTCCTGGAGTTATATGATAACTCCGCCCTGAGTCTTCGGAGAGGGGCGACATATAAATTGAATTAATAAATAAATAATAAATAAATGTGATCACTTTTGCAACATTTTGACAAGCAAAGTTAATGGGAAGCCTGATTCCCTTAATAACTAATTACTAATTTAACAGCAAATAAAGGTTAGTCAGCTTGTTTTTATGGCTAAGGTGGGAGTAGAACTCACAGTCTCTTGGTTTCTAGCCTGGTGCCTTAACCATGGGCTAGTTTGTCTGAATGGGGACAGAATGAATTAGGAGGTGAGTGTAGATGATTATTACTTTATTGAGATGAGTGATAGAGTTAGTAAACTGCTACAACATAGGAAGCAGTTCATTATTATTGTTCTTTTTCTTTTTTCCCTTTTGCTTCAAGTAGAATATAGAAGTTGGGTGTGGGAATCGTGGAAGATGAATATGGCATTGGAATATGTATCTCCATGGTGACACAGGCCAGGGGGAGAATGACAGGAGGCCGTGGGCTTCACATTGTAGGAAAAGGAAAATCTGTAAATCAATATAATTCTCTACTTCAGACCTCACTTCTGGATGATAAGCTTGTTGAGTGCCATAGCCTCAGTTTGCTGTTGGTTAATGCCAGATTCACATGTAATAGGGCTGCCTTTTCTACGACATAATAGTGGATAAACATTCATTATGTCTATTTGCACACCACTCAGAGTATCTCTGTGAGAGAGATGGATCGTTCCTAAATGTAATAAATAAATAAATAAATTTCAGATCTGGCTTGCATTTCAAAGACCTGATTTGGCAAACACATAGATGTGCCATGCCTGAAATTTGTACCTCAAGTTTTTAGATACTCCAGTGGCTCTGATGTTATAGTCAGGAGCAGATATGTCAAAGACTATCTGAAATCTTAGCTGTAATCAAAATGTGATAAATGGTAATTAATTAATGAATACAATGACGGAAGGAAAACTATCATGCTGTATGCCTGTGAAAGTAAGAAAAAGGAGAAACATGTAACATTTGAATGAAGGTGGAGCTCATTAATACAAGCTGGAAAATCAACATATAAGGGTTTAATTATGAATGCAAAAGCTGAAATATATGTCAGGATGTAATATTGATGTGGTCTAAGTTGTTGTGGGTGCATATGAAAGTAGGATTCCAGAGATTGGTAACAGGTGTCTGTTATTCCCTTCTATATATTGTCTTGAATATTTTAAAAATACAAAAAACAGGAAGCAAACTTTGAAAGCGATTGATTTGCATATAACAGAAAGTATTACAGCAACAGTGGGGAAATTAAGAAAGTTTGAAATGATAAAAGAAACTTTTTGATCAAAATGCTATTATTTTCAACAAATGTTTAACTTAATCAGGCCAATTATACCTTGCTTCAACCACTCCAATCAGACAGGTTAACTACAATGTTATGCTATAGTTGAAAAACATGATAGAAGAAGGCTATTTCCCAGCATCTGAAGAGGCAATCTCATCACCAAAGAGTGCATATTTAATAGAAATTACTAACCTTGGAGATATATCACATCCTTGTTGCATAAAAGCTCCCAAGGAGAACCATAGGCTATTAAATATCCCAAATTCATTGGTCTGGTCATTAGCTGGTTGATCACGGCCTTCCTCAACCTCCTCATTGTGCCATTCATATGGGCTGAAGCGGCTAACCAGAAAGAGGACAACGCTGACACCAATATAGGCAAAAACTATGCACATCCAGATCTCATAAGCTAAAGGATCCAGGAAGGAAAATACCCCGGGTTTGGATTTTTGAGGCTTTTTAATCATGATAGATATGCCCAGGCTCATAAAAGGTTTGGAAAAGTCTATAACTTCTTCTCGCACTAGAGTTATAGTTAATGGTGCAACAGCCACATCAGCTCTCTGAAAAGAAAGGAAGGTTGGTGTTAGAACATTCTGAAAATCTGCAAAATACTATATTAAGAATACATGAAGTTTTTGATAGCAAGGTGTGGGTTGGGGAAGAAGCACAGCATTATATATACTTAAGATACTATAATATTACTGGGGGGGGGGTTGCTAAGAAGTTTAGCTTTTATGTATAGAAACTATTTGAAAATCTTGAAAATACAATTTACAATTTTTTGATATCTCAGTTTGATTTATCTCATATTCTTCCCTGCATTCACTGCCTTACAGACATGCTTGGATTTATATTACTTCATAAATGCAAAACAAGAATCATCCAAGTGTGGCTTCACTATTTCCTTTTGTGTAAAAAATTATTTATTGTGTCTTATTAAAGCTGTTGCTATGATCCTTTAGTTGATGACCCAGTACAGGATCTATTTTATGATGGAGATATACAGTTAACTGTCAATTGCTGAACTCAAATGACTTGCTATCAACTATATGGTATCATTCACAATGTCTAAAGCAGTTTTTCATATTTTTCTTGCTCTTATTTAAAGAATAATCTCAAGTAACAGCAGCAATTAAATGCAAATGGGCCACCAGTGTTAAATTATATTAACAATACCTTTGAAGATGCTCTGGCATCATCAGCCTTTATAATACAATAATAATATTGTATAATCACTGATTCAGAACTAGAAACTTACTCCATAGACTAGCTCTCCAACCATGCCATTCCACATTTTACTTTCAGAATCTCGAGCGCCGTATTTTCCATCAGCAACAATCTGCAAGCTGTAGTTGTAGCCAACGTGTTTTGCAATTTCAGCAGCTAATTCTACACAATATCCCTCATATCTCATATTTCCTTCTAATGGCTCACTGCTCTTCTTTTGCATCACATATGGAGCTTCCTGAGAGAAACAGAGGAAGTTGCATGATCAATGTTTCAATGTTTTGGCAATGAAAACTGTTCTGCATAATGTTAAAAATCTTTGTGTTTGATGTGAAGTGCATCAACACACAAGTTAAATGTTTCCACTGCTGAAGTGCTCCAGGAATACTGCCAGGATACATTCAACATTAATCAGCTCCCTTTTAATTTTAAATATTACCCCATTTGTGCACTTTGGGATGATGGAAATAAAGTTATGACCTTCTTTAAGTACTTATTATATTAAATCCCTATCTTGAGCTTGATATTTTCTTGACGTTGAAACTCTCAAATTCCCAATCTCTTCTTGTAGAACTTACTGAAGTTTCCAGTCCTACAATGAGTTTTAATTTGTTGGGATCCTTAAATGTTGGTATGTCCCAAAGGTGCTTTTTTTCAAGAGGCAACTTGACTTTCTGTTTTGGACCAGAAAGTTCAGTTGCCTCTTGAAAAAAGCACCTTTGGGACAACCATGACCTGGATGACTGAGAATCTCCACAGACATAAATGGTGGCATGCACATCTCAGTGCTTGTCATTCAAACTGATGAGCAAAAAGTAGAGTAGCCTAATTATAAGCCATGATGCTCAGTCTTTATGTAGCAGAAGAAAAGGAGATATATCACTTGTGTCAGCCTGCAGGCAGGCAAATGAACATAGCCTTTTAGGTCCCACGAGAGATTGACATTATACTTTCCCCAGTTAAAATGTCCATGCACCCTTTTTGTTTTCCTCTTAAAATTGGAGAGAAGATTTTGACATGACATGGGTGGTAGTACAGAGAATTGCTCCATGAGGACCTGTGATTCTATACAAACATATAAGAATGACAAGCCAGAATTATGCTGAAAGCTTCTATCTTAAGATTTCCTGGTCAAGCTGTCATTTTTCTATAGAGGGATACAAAAGATAGGAAGCTTTGGAATACCAAGACAGTGTAGATAAGAGAAGAATAGAATATTATTTCTAGAAATGGAGAAAGAGTGTACATACTCCTATAGAGTCTTCCTATTTAAAATAAAATTTTAAAATGGCTGGTCCATTTATTTAATCAATATACAAAACGGAAGTAAATAAGTAGGTAAATAAGAAATAATTTTGAGGGAAGTATTTGAAATTTAGACTGTGCTTAAGCACATTGATAGTTCTGTTTAAAAACATTATTATGACAAAAGTTCTCAGTAGGATTTATGAATAGCTTAAGGAGGGAGAGATAGCTGCTGCCTGGAGCGCCACCATTACAGCTATTACCAATACCATCATCAACGAATTCCATTAAGAAGATTGCATGGATGCACTATCATGCAAAAGCAACTGATTTACAAAGCTCAGCCATATTATTACTTCAATGATTATCACTTGAATCAATAGTCCAATTCTTTCAACAAGCATAAGAAACAACAAAGCAAAGCAAAATAAAATTAAATATTAATTAATCAGTTTAGCAGGCTATGGAAAATTATTCCAAGACTAAACAATTCATAAATATATTTATTTGTTAATGGATTAGAGTTAAAAACTCAGTCCTCTTACAGCAGGTTATCAAACTTGCATCATCACGGCATTGTCACATGACATAGCGGGACTTTTTCCCCCTTTGCTAAACCGGGTGGGGCCAGGGCCAGCACATGATGCATCTGGTCTGTGGGCTGTGAGTTTGACACCCCTGTCTTACAGCAACAGCTATAAGCAATAGAAAACATAGCAATGGAAAGCAGCAAAGCAAAAATTGGCAAGTCCTCTAAAGTAGCGTTTCTCGATCTGAGCAACTTTATGTGTGTACTCCAATTCCCAGAATTCCCCAGCTAGTAGATGGGAAATCTTAAAAGTTTCAGAGAAAGCTCTGGTCTAGGACTCTTAATTGATATAACATATTTTCATTTAATGGTATCTTTGACAATGGAAGGTCATCATCTTCATTTAATGCAGGATTCATTACCATTACACCACAACCTGCTAAAGATCTTATGGTATGTATTGATTATCAATCTGATTTATTTATTAATTAATTAATCTAAACTTCAAGAAGTAATATATTCAAAATAATCAAGGGGGCTTTATCAAAACTAGACATATTTCAGATAATATTCAGGTGATGGAAAATTTGGTTGATTTAAACAAAAAGAAAGACAAAATTTCAATTTTGTAGTAATGCTCTGTGTGTGTGTGTCTGTCTCTCTCTTTCTCTCTCTCTCTTTCTCTCTCTCTCTCTGTGTCTTCTGTGTCTGTGTCTGTGTGTGCCTTCAAGTCAGTGTTGACTCCTTGAGTTTTGGCTGGACAAATCCCTGCAGTTTTCTTGGCAAGGTTTCTTGGCAATGGTTTTCTTCCTATTGCTGAAAGTGACTTTATGCCTAAGGCAGGACTAGAACTCACAGTCTCCTGGTTTCTAGCTGGTCCCTTAATCACTACACTAAATTGGTTCTTGTGCATCTTAGCTCCATGTGAATTGCTTATAGAAAAATTATAAAATGAGTTCAGAGTCTTTATGAGACCCTCAATAAAGTGATGATAAATGGCATTTTTAAAACTTTTAAAGCCTCTAAAATTACTAGACAGAGATCTCCACTCTTCCTTTGGATCTTTGTTTAGAACTAGCTTGTGTTATTAGACAAAATTATGCTCTCTGTGATTTTTGCATAATTAATTAGAATATCAATCGATATTCTCTGCTGATGATCTTTTACTGTTTATCTCTGAGTCTTGTACAGTAATTTAATTCTAGCTTTGCTGAATTTGATTAATGCCTTTGCTGAAGTTTCAGGATATTCTATTAACCAATGTAAATTGGAAATCATTTCTGTAGATAAAATTGTGTTTATTCACGCATTAAGTGATTAACATTTTTATATAGATACTGAATGTATCAATTATTTAGATATTCTTACTCCAAACAACATTTCTCAAACTGTAACACTAAATACAAGTAAGATATATAAAGAAGCTTCTTTGTCCTTTGGCAGATTAAACTTTTAGGCTTTGTCCTTTGGCAGATTAAACTTTTAAGGCTGTTCACTAAAAGTGAACAGAATTCTCAATATTTTCTTTTTTGCACGGATCCTTATCGGGAAAACATTTTCAAAAACTCAGTATGCTGTTCTATACATTTCTATGAGATACTTCAATTCTGAAGATACCTTTGAAAAAGATGCAACTATCAATTAAAGATGGGCATTTGGTATTTTCCAAATTCTGAATTATACATTATGCATGCCTTTTGATTGCTATTAGTACTTGTGGTCATCTTTACTTAGTGCATAGGTTCTGTTTGTATCTTTCTGTAATGAGTAACACCTTTAGTTGGATTCAAAACAATTTACTTTAATTGAACTGTTTTGGATTCAAAATGTAATAGATTTGCTGTATTTTCTATTAATACATATTTATTTCCCAAACTGTTTATTATTTTTGAATGCCTATATTCTTTTGAACTATGTAATGACTACATGGATATAGCAAGACATTGATAGGGCAACAGAAATGGAGTCTGTATGCCAGTGGTGGCGAACCTTTTACTCACCGAGTGCTGAACAGGTATGTGCTTCGTGCGATTCACATGTGTGCATGCTATCTGCACTAACACGTGTCTCCTCTCCCTGCGCTGCATGCGCACCCACACCATTTGCACATTCACGCGGCTTTCGTGCAGCTTCCCCTGTGTACTGCGTGTGCAATTGCACCATCTGCGCATGTGTGCCGGTTTCACACGGCTCCCCCTGTGCGCTGCATGCACAATCGCACCATCTGCACAGGCACATGTTTTTGAGCATGCAATGCACACGTGCGAATGCTGTCTACATATGCACATGCTGCAAACAAGTAGTCTTGCGTATATGTACAAATGCACACACATGCAGTGAGCTCTAAAGATCAGCTGGGTCCCCTGAATTGCATGCATGCACACTGGAGGCCCGAACACCAGCTGGGGCGCATGTGCATGGGTAGCTGCAGGTAAGTTGGGCAACAGCTTGCGTGCCCAGAAGGATGGCTCTGTGTGCCACCTTGGGCACGTGTGCCATAGGTTTGCTATCTTGGCTCTATGCCCCAATTACTGCCAGCCAAGATATCTTTAATTTGTTTCTTACAATTATAAATGAAAAGTAACTTTTAGATATTTAAAGTCTTTACTGATACTTTTAATCACTCACTTATGATAATTTGCATGCCTTTTTATTAAACAAACTCTTTTTGTTTAGATGGCCAGGTTTTCTTTAATATCCCTTGATATTAAGCACTTGGAGATTACACCTTAAATTTGTAAAAAGAATAATTGCATCATCAGCATACAAAAGATGTAGGACAAATTTATTTCCTAGTATTGAAGGAAAATTATTTTTAGGCATATTCTGGATTATACAATTAATGGAGAAACTGAAGAGGACTTCTAAACTACATGCTTTCTTAACCTGCTTCTACATGGAAAACCTCTGAAAATAAGAGGCATTTCTTATTTTACCCAAAAATGTCAATGCTGGACATATTTGTAGATATACAATGCCATTCAGGGAAGTCACAGGATTTTTTCAGAAAATAATTACCTAATTTATATGTTAACCCCCAAATCTAACTGAAACAGAAGTCTGATGTCCAGCTTTAATCACATCACATTTTTTTTCAGCCTCAGGAATTACAACAGCTGCTGTCAGGAATATCCATAGCCATCTTATCCAAATGTCGTATTACTCAAATATGGGAATATTTGCAGACAGTTGAATTTCTAGCCAATCGTGTATAAAACATCTGTTTATGAAATGTTTACTAGGAATCCCAGATAATTACAGAATAATAGCACAATAGATGATCAAGCTTCTTTTCCAAGCTTTTAAGGCTGACTAAATTTCATTTTACTTCTGTTCTGTCAGATGTTTATCCGGCTTCTTGAAAATGTTGAATTGGAGAATTTATTATTACAAATTAAATTTGTTCTCTAAGTTTAGGGACTTTTTAAATATAAAAAGTACACTTTTATTTCTCCACGTCAAAGCTTAGTATATTCTCAGGGTCAGTTCTCCACATTAAAAATACACGAGTAAGGCAGTAAAAAGAAAAGAAAAAAAATAAAGATATCAAACATGTTAATGAAACACATAATGGTAAGAAAAAATGCAATTTTTACAGTGTCTATTCTATTTTTTTCAGCAGCTTATTATTGGAATTTGTTTATTTATTAGCTCTATATTCTGCTTTTTGTCTCAGGAGTTTGATGGGGATTATTCCCACAAGTATCAAGGAAAGTGTCAAGAGAGAGAAATTGGATTCAAAGCCATCAAGTATTTTTCCTTGAAAAGGTGGACTTGAATCTAGGTTTTCTCAGTTCTAGTCCAACATCTTCAACAGTACCATATTTTTCGGAGTATAAGACACACCATTCCCCCCCTAAAAGAGGCTGAAAATTTGGGTGTGTCTTATACTCTGAATGTAGCTTTTTTGAAGCTTTTTTTCAGCCCTAACGAGGCACTAACGAGTCACTAGCGAGCGATTTTCCCAGCTTTGCCTGCTCCCTCAACTCTCCACTGTGCTTTAACCAGGTGCTAGTGAGTGAAGCGATCTCCATGCTTTTCTCCTACTCTCAGCTGTTCTTTAGAAGCTTTTTTTCAGCCCTAACTAGGAGCTAGCCAAGTGAAGTGATCTCCCCCCTGTGCTTTGCCTGCTTTTTGCATTGCTGCTTCCTCTCAGCTGTGCCTTAGAAGCTGTTTTTTATCCCCAAGCAGGGGATAAAACACCAGCAAACTAATGTGCTGAAGCTGACCAGACTAAG
>JANHZT010008095.1:216108-226802 GCA_032468215.1 Stegonotus admiraltiensis | reverse complement strand
CACCTGCCAATCAGCTTTTTTCTTATTTTCCTCCCCAAAAACTAAGGTGTGTCTTATACTCTGAAAAATACGGTACTGACATTCTGCCTGCTATACAAGGGCCATCGTTCTCCAGAATCACTGCTAGCTGCTTCTTACGTTTTTTCAGTGGGCCTCCTTGCTCAAGGGCCCTAATTATCCAATTTCCCCAAGGCCAGCACTGCCATTTGTAGAAAAAGCAGCTACATCTGGCAGGGCATATCTTACACCAGTAAAGAAAATGCACGGGCCAATCTCTCAGGGTTGCTGTGAAATTAAAATATGGATGAGAAAAGAGGAAGACCATGAATGCCGGGTTAAATTTCTGGAGAAAAGGTGAACTGCAACTATAACCAGGGAGTAAATAAAATAAGACGGTGGCCAGTTTGATGCAAGGAATAGGCAGGGCGAAGGAAAGCGTGATTCCTATTGCCTAAGGCAGCAAAATGGCTGGTAAGAGACGGCCCCTCCCACCTTTCAAGTTTGAGGTGAGTCAATTTCCAGCTTTTCTAAGATGAGCTGACCTTCTTTAGCTCCCAGTTGTTAGCAAAGGCTGATGACGAAAACGGAAAGCGTTGCTGTCTGCTCAAATTGAGAACTTGGCTATTGCAACGTCACTGCAGCTGTAAGTAGAACTGGAGTCAGCCCCTTTTCCAGTCACTTTCAACCCTGATGAACTTCGTATGAAAGTGCAATGAACTCCCAGCCCATTTGGTTGCTTCGTACAGGCCCAGGCACAAGGCCTGTATGGAGAGCTGGAACCAAAGCTCCAATAACAAGAGAAAGAAGGCCTTTCAGCCATTTGTAATAGCAGAGGCTGCGGGATAGTGGGGGGGGGGGTGTATGTGTGTGTCAGGGAACACACACACAATAGGGGCACACACACAAAATGCCTGCTTCCCTCCATCAGTTGCAGCAGAGTGTGCCCCAGACTTCTCCTTCCCCGCGTTGCCCTCCCACTCCTTGCAATCTGCTTCCTCCAGGGCAAGGAATTTTTTTTATTTAGTCTTTCAATCTAGACATTCAACCGCAGGTCACCCTTTGTGTGACACGTCTCTTAACAAGAAAACCTGACATCCTGTCTGGACATGGGGCACAAATGGACTTCTCTTTCCTTTCCTCCTTAGCCCTGCGGTTAACGATATTCTCCAGAGTCAGAGAAGGGAAGTATGCAGGGCCTCCAAGGATTGAGACAAACCCAAAGAATCACTATGTGGCTAGGTTCATAGGGAGATTATTTAACAGCCATGGGGGGTTTGACCTTCTGCTGGAATTGGCTGGATTTATTTATTTATTTTCCAGAATCATCTAAACCAGGGGTCTCCAACCTTGGCTACTTTAAGACTTATGGACTTCAACTGGCTGAGGAACTCTGGGAGTTGAAGTCCATAAGTCTTAAAATGGCCAGGGTTGAAGACCCCTGATCTAAACCACTGTTTTCCAACCTTAGCAATTCTCAAATGTGTGGACTTCCTGTCCCAGAATTCCATAGCTATCATGGCCATAGATGAGATTTCTGGGAGCTTATACACCTAGAAGTTGCCAAAGTCATATAACATTGATCTAATGCACCATAATGCCATATTCTGTGGCAGGGAATTTAAAACAGTTAAACTCATTGAAGCAAGCTACTGTTTTCTTTCTGTGGGTTGCTGAGTAGATTACAATGGGCTGGATTCACACAATGGGATACATTGCATTATCTGAGGGACAGTCACTTGCCAGTGACATCCACCTGACCCACTAGAACGGGGAGGAAAGGAATGTTGCAGGTCCCATCCCCTAAGGAGATACCCCTGGAGGTACCCAGAAGAAGGCCTTCTCAGTGGTGGCTCCCTCCCTCTGGAACATCATCCTTCCAGAAATTAGACTGGCCCCAACTCTGACACTCTTTTGGAAGGCCCTGAAGACGTGGTTTTGCCAGTGGGCCTGGGGAATGCAGAGCGAGATGGAGTGCATTAAATGGCTGGTATGAGTGTGTGTTGTGGCCCGGGTGAGTGGGTTATTATTATTATTTCTTTTTATTTCTTTTATATTGTATTTTTATTTCCTGTAAGCTGCCCTGAGTTGCCATGAGCGAGTAGGCAGCGATACAATTTTTCCAAATAAATAAATAAAAATTCTTGAATAGATTTAGATTTGATGACATCACCCATTCTAAACCTAGTGCTTTGGGTTTTTCAACTTTTGAAATGATGCAGTGGAACAAAATGGGTTGTGGAGAAGTAGGAATAATAGAGCAAATGAGACATGGCTCACTGTGTAGAGGCATCTGTTCAATATAGTGCGTTTTTATCCTACCACATTCCACAAGGATTTCAGTGTGTTCCAAGTGTATAAAGCCAATGGACCCAAGGCAGAGTGACAACAGCAGTTGTCATCCCTGAGGAGTAGGAAGCCTGGTTTTAGTAATTAGCTTCAGAAGTAAATTGGCAAGAGGAGAGAAGAGGGAACCCACAGAAATACCAGGCATTTAGACTGAAAGATATTCACATTTCTGTTGATTCATGAACTAATGGAGCCGCGCACAGTTTTGGGACAGTCTGAATTATTTATACTGTTCTGAACAGAACTCAAACCCAATCTATGCTATCCTTTAACAAGGGTGGAGCTGAATATGTTTCAAGCCTTTACTGCCAAAGAAAAAGGAAAAAGTGAAATGTTGACTTACTTAAAGTTCAGTGTGAAAAGGAAAACAGGCCCATTAGCCAGAACACGTTTTTATTATAGCTGCTTGAATAATGAAAAAAAAAAGTATTCCTGAGAATTATTCAATAGACAAAGTGTCTACCCTTGGAATATTACACAGGACTATCCAATTTAACTCTCATGCCCTCAGTCAACTGATAAAAAAATGGACATGTTTCCTCAAGTTATAGATCATAAAATATAAAATCATATGTTGAGGTACAGATTAAGCTTACTTTCCCCAATACAGTGGTCTCTGGTAGTAGAACTGAAACTTTAACTTTAAATCTGAAGTGCCCAATCAGATTTGGTCATGCAAACCAGGATTATAGCAGTTATACTGTCATCCCAACATATCTAGTAATCCACATATTAAAAGTGTGCTCAACTGAAAGACGACTGTTTAGATATTTCCCTCTGAACCCATTGTTTATAGACTTGAGGCAGCTGCATCTCTTCAAGGCTCTTTCTCAATTTTTCTGAATTTGTGTGTATGTTGGAAGCCATTTCCTGGTTCTCTGTGTTACTCAAGAACATAAAAAGAAGGCTTCAACATGATCCACCTGCTTTGATGATCTGAACAGTGGATTTCACAAGGCATTTCACAAGCCAACTTTCTGAATGGCTTGCATTGCCGGAATAGAAAGTTTTATTTCAGTTATTCAGATCATAAATATTGTAAGGCTGTAAAGGTAAGTATCAGCACCTTGAACTTGCTTTTGGAAATACAAAAATGACTCATGGAATTGTTTTTGGAAGCAGAAAACTGCGTTCACTATAATCAGTCCTGATACCAATCTAGCCACACTATTTTAGACTAAGTGGACTTTCTGAATCTTCAGACATGTTTCAAGGAAGAGGTACAGTATGTGTGCATGCGGGTGCTGTGGAAATGACCTAGGGAGACAAGAGAAAGAGCTGCAGATTGGACAGTCATCATGTAAAAGATATCTCAGTCCACAGAAAGAGACAAGGCATGGAAATCTTCCCTAGTTAAGAGCCACAGAAAAACTCCATCCCCACTGCTCCCCAAAACTTGTGGTCCATACGAAGCTGGAACCATTGGAACACTGAGCTTTATCTCCCATCCTAGAATACTGCTTTGTTTGTGCAATTTCATTTTTCCTTTTTTTGGGGGGGATGGATTACAATAGATTCAGAGCTCGATAGATAATTGTCCTAGAATGAAAAAAATCATAATGTTGGAAGGACGGAATCTCAGATGGCACCACAAGCTACATCAGTTAGGGGCAGTGGTGGGTTTCAAAATTTTTTACTAAAATGTTTTAGTGGTGGGCGTGGCTTGGTGGACGTGGCAGGGGAATGATACTGTAAAATCTCCATTCCCATCCCACTCCAGGGGAAGGTTACTGCAAAAATTTCCTCCCGATCAGCTGGGACTCAGGAGGCAGAGAATAGATGGGGATGGGGCCAGTCAGAATTTTTACTACCGGTTCTCCGAACTACTCAAAATTTCTGCTATCAGTTCTCCAGAACTGGTCAGAACCTGCTGAAACCCACCTCTGGTTAGGGGTATAAAGCCATGATAAAAAGTAGCCATTCATAACATCATTCAATTAGAAAAGGCTGCGAAGATAATCTAGACTAGAGTTCTTCAAACTGGCAACTTTAAGATCTGTGGACTTCATTTCCCAGAATTCCCAAGTACCAATTGATGTGTTTTATACCTTTCAATTTATAATTAATCTAGATATGACATTAACTGGGTTTTTGCTTTTAGAATGCAGCATCCATTGGGAGAATAGCACATTTAGAGAAGAGCATAGAGGAAGAAAATAGATAGCAGATAATAATAAATAGAAGGTGGGAAATGTAAAGTTGCTCCTTTTCCTGCTGTGGTCTTGAAGACAATCACTTCTCAAAGGTAGCATTAGGATAAAATGCCCGTCAGCACCAATGAGGTTTCAGAGGAGGAATAAATGTGTTAATGGTGCTCCAGTTTTCATCCCTATTTGCAACAATGTAAATGTTAAAGGCATTCATTTAAAGTCATGTCTAGTTTAGCCCTAAGCTACGCAAATTTGGCAGGTCATACTTTTAGTTTCATACACAAGAAAACTGTACTTGACAAGATGCTAAATCATACTTCTATTCACACAAGTGAAAAAAATCAAGCAAGAAGTTAGTAAACTATAGCCAATACCAACCAAAAAACGTTAAAAAGGGTATGTTTTGACAGCTTCTACATTATGACTTATTTATAAACCATGAGTTAAACTAAACTGTGCCCAGCTTAGACATTAGGAGAATGTATGATTAATTATGATTTTCTACCAGTCAGGTTTGTTAATTCATATGCAAATCAAATATGTTCAGGAGCATGCAGGCCATTCTGATTTGTTAAATTTGAATAGAATTATTATTTTTACATTATCATTACCTAGCCCAGATTAGAAACTGAACTACTCCCATCCTTTTTCCCCAAGATGTGAGTGAGAATTCACTGCTGTGTACAGGAGAAAAATAGCAAATAACAGGTACAAAGAAGAGTGAGTGTAAAAGGACAGCTTCTTAAATTCTAGGATAGTCTATTTATAAATAGCATGATTAAATGTTTTCTGATTTGTTTTGTTTGACCTCTTTTTTTCTTGCTAGGTCTATTAATTGTTTGCCTGAAAGGTAAGAATTTTTCTTCTTTTTTTGCTAATATGATTCCTAAACAACTGGAGCCCAAGGGATAGAATGGGCTATAAATTGGAATAAAAAAAATGTGAAACTGCCCACTGGATAACGTGCAAGCCAGCTTAAAAAAAATAAACCGGTCATAAAACCAGCTAGGTGGCAAAACTAGGCGATAGCAATTGCAAATATATTCCCATTAGCATTAAAACTCCCCTACAGCTTCAAAAGTGGGCCATTAAATTTAAAAACAAAAAGCAAGCAGTTAATACAATCTGGTAGCATTAACTCAGCGGAGCAGAGCCAGATTCCCTGGGCAATGCTGAATAGGTGAGATTGGAAAGATACATTTAAAATATACATAGTTAGAAATTTATCTTTCCGTTTGAAATATTGTAACCTATTTCCGTTCTCTTTCAGTATTTATGAAACCATTTAATTTTAAGTTACTCATACTAAAAGTTAAAGATAGACAGATAATAGAATAGTTTAAATAGAAGAAATGTCAAATTAGACTAAAACTAATGCTTTTTTTTTTAATTGATGGAAATATACTACTACATGTTCTGGGGCATTTCTTTTCCCCAGACAGGAGTCCATGAAAATGTTTAGTAAGGTAGGATATAAAACAAATTAAACCATGTCACTTATTATATTTTTATCTGTTAGTGTTTGCCTCAATTAGTAGTGTGGTGGCCTAGTGATGAAGATGCTTGCCTCCCACTTTGAAGGTTGAGATTTCAATCCTAGGTAGTCGTGGTTCTTTCTGTTCTAGGCCTCAAAGAAAAAATATATATCTGCGGTAAACTCCATGTAGGCATCAGGAAGGGCATTTGGCCAGTAAACACTCAGCTTCATACAGTCATCCTGACTACAGGGTCATAAAAATAAAGTTTAGAGTTTGCCTTAATTAATTAGGCTTGGCTCCTACAATGTCTGGCAGTTTTCTCCAGGACCCACAAATCTAATCTGTGAGCATAAGCATTGCAAGACAGGAATCTATTCCACCAGTTTTGCCTATTGAGGCAGTCGGTTTATCTATTCCACTTCAGTTCAGTACATTGTATTCTAAAGACACATTGCTCAAGTAATCTTTCTCATATGGAGATCTTTTCAAGATCAGCTACATCACGTCCTTCAAATACCAGGAAAGATGCCAGGGAGCTTCTACATATACTTTGTCTTTGCACTATGTCATTTGGACTGCCCTGAACAAGTAAGTCCTGAACTGGATACATGTATAAGGTTGCTCCACATATTCTGCTTCTGCATGGATGGGCTGCCTATTACTTGGAAAGGGCATCATCTTCAGTGTATACCGTCTGCTGATCCACCTTATGGGCTTCATTCCAACCTACACAGATGCTGTCATGTCATGACTTGGTTGGTCCTGCTACTTTGTATTGATTTTGCCAGCCATGAAAAACCAGACCATTTTTTGAAAACTAGGTTTGGTAATGATATAATGCTAGGGATTCCTTATGCTAGGGATTGTTTTTTTTAAAAAAAAATTAATTGGATGAACCGATAATTGTTCTGCCAGGTTTTCCCTTCTAACCTAAGTAACTGAAACCCTCCCTATTTTTCTTTCTCCCCAAGTAGGTTTAGCAGAACAGAAACTGGAACATTTTTGAGACTGTATAAAATTGACAAGAATCCTGCTAAGTTTCAAATCCCAGTCCATGTGACTGGAAGAAGACACTGTAAAACTGTTCAGTTTTTTCCCTAGTTATGAAATCACCTGTCAACAGAAAGGAAAGCAATCAGTGCTTGCTTTCCTGTTAAGGGGAAAATGTATTCTTCTGTGTGCTTCCTACTCACAGATACCAAGTGTGACTCGGCCTTTCCTTGGCTGCTTAGTTTGTAGCAGTCAATGTATGCAGCTGCAGTTCCTTTCATTGTTGCATTATCTTTTTTGTATACTCACCACAACTGTTCTTTCATAACATACAGTATATCCTCCTGGGATTGTAACCTTTATTACACTGTTGAATGACTTTTGATCCACAAATACTATGTCTTTATAAACCATGACACAATGCTATTGATCATGAGTGTGTTTATAATTGTCACTGTTCAAAGTGGGATG
Source organism: Stegonotus admiraltiensis (assembly GCA_032468215.1). NCBI lineage: Eukaryota > Metazoa > Chordata > Lepidosauria > Squamata > Colubridae > Stegonotus > Stegonotus admiraltiensis. The sequence continues at coordinate 219,367 of JANHZT010008095.1, read as the reverse complement.
CAGGATCAAATTCTTGGAATACAATGTACTTGTATTGATATCCATACTTTTCTATGTACCGTGTTTCCCCGAAAATAAGACCCCGTCTTATATTTTTTTGAACCCCGAAATGAGCGTTTGGCCTTATTGCCGTGCGCTCAAAAGCCCGATTGGGCTTATTATCAGGGGATGTCTTATTTTGGGGGAAACGGTACCATGCATGACACAATGATTCTAGATTACTGTGTATGTCTATCTGTATTCCTTACTGGTTGTAAAACAACTTTTGTCCATGGTTTCTGCCTCATATTTTTGCTCATCTCCTCTACAAGGGGACTCTCATTTTCCATAGATAAAAGATAAACAAGAAATAACAAAGAAAAGTTAGAAAATAAAGAAAGATAAAGGAAGGGCTGCAAAAAGTAATGCAGTTAGAGAATTTTTTAAAAGAGAAAGATAATTGTAGAAGTGACTTCCCCTGTTTTTGGCAGTAACTACAAAAAAGCTTATCATCCCTTCTCCTTTAAGATTATATTACAAAGGTCTCTTCTGACTCATATTCAATCCTTTTATCAATCAGCAAATCCAAGAAGCACCATTTTACTCCCCCCCCCATTTTCAACGACAACAAAAAAATCCAGAAAAGATTTTGTCTTTTATAAAAGTACTTATTGTTTTATCCCTGACCAAACAGGCCATTTCTGCTAATTCTGCTTTACAATCCAATTTGGAAACAGGTTTCTTAAACAAGCTTCAGCTCCAGCCAGCTCACGTGCGGGAGACAAGCTGAAAGTTGCAGTGCAGAAAACCCTAAATGTCAGTTCCTTAAATTGCTGCTGTTTTTCTGTGTTAGAGATTGGGAATGCATTTTCCTTTTGGTTCTTCATTTTTTTTTGTAGTTTGAATGTTTTAAAACGTGACAGTTTCTTCTTCTTTTACCTTTACTCATCTCACAAGTTATCATCTAATTTTCTCCTTTATTTTCCTCTTCTTTTCTATTGCTCACTACCATTATTCTTCTCACATGTACCTTCAGCCTAATAACGCCAGATTAGATGAGGCATGTATCCTTGCATTATTTCACCAAAATCAGCTGATTCAAATGATATCTTGTAAGCTAAACCAATATTCACACTATGTGGGAGAGAGGGAAATGCTATGATGAAATTTAAAAATTATCAGAAAGCAGTTTCTTATAAGTAGTTCAGATGAATTTCATGGATTAGATAGATGATAGACAGACAGACAGACAGACAGACATAAAAGTATACTAAAGATCCCTTGAATTTGTAATATACCAGCATAACTAAGAACTAAGAAGCAGAATAAATGCTGAAAAATAGAGCAATAGTTTCCTCCCTACTCCATGATGTAAAGTATTACTGCAGGATGAAAAATGATCAAGAATGAATTATCTATTCTTGGTGAGATTAAAATTGTTTTTGTGGCAATTGACTGTATTTTGGATCAATTACAGTTTCTTCGGAATCATGCTGTACTTAGCATTTAAATTAGGAATAAGAAATTTAAGATAATAGCCATGTTCCATTTTTGGGGGGTCTATTTGTACCTCAGTGGGAATTTTTGCATTTCTTATTACTGGGGAATCAACAGAAATGACTTCCAATGGTGATCTAGAACAGTCCAGAATTAAAAAAAAATGATTCTGTTGGATCCTTCCATATAGTGTCTCAAAACCATGTGGAAAAGACAGCCTGGTTTCTCTTATTTTATCCCTCTCTCTGCAATACAGTCAATCATATGTAAGAACTATTTCTACAGAAGAGTTGGTACAATGGTTCTGTTGTTGCCATGCAGTTGGCAGAAGCCCACTTTTGAATAATTTGAGCTAACAAATTACCAGTTTTCAACAGAACAACATATATTATGATCTGGAATGTAATAATAACATAACGTAACGTAACGTAACGTAACGTAACGTAACGTAACGTAACATAACATATACTGTCTAACAAATAATAGTAATATTTTATTATGGAGTGACATTTTAGTATAATAAGTATAGTGCACAAATGTTTTAGTCTTCGTACTAATGAATTTTCAGAATTGAAGTTAATACTTTTTAAAGAAAAATACAAGTGGTTCCGGCCTATATCATCTCATCTTTTCACACTATTGTTCTGTTGATAATATTAATTGCAGGCCCAGGTACAAAATGCTAAAAGCATTAATTGAATGTAAAGGGTAACACAGATGTAGTTTGATGCTGCTTTTCATTTGAAAAGTTTTCTCAAATCAGTAAGTCATGGAGAGAAACAAAAATTATATTTCATTACAGCAAGCTACCCAGCCAATCTTCCCACTGCATTTTCAATATCAATCTATTTGATCAATGTTGTTTTTCCTCATGAAATGTTAGTGAAGTGCAGCTTCATAACATCTGTAATTTGCAAATGTACTGTTTTATAGTTGGCCTTTTTTTTTAACCACAGCAAAATGCTTAAGTTTAAAGGCCTTTCCACATGCACTAAAATGCATGAACTGAAGTTCATATACTAGTAAAGGACAATATTTGTAGCTCAAGGGTCTTTGATGGTCTCTGAGCTTGCTTGTTTTGTTGCAGACGTTTCATTAGACAAACTAAGTTAACATCATCAGTGCTCATGATGATGATCATCAGAGCACTGATCATCAGGGCACTGATGATGTCACCTAGTTTGGGTAATGAAACATCTGCAAGAAAACAGCCAAGCAGAGAGAGCAGCAAGAACCTCTAGTTAATATCCTTCATCTCAAGAATCCTCCACATCAAATAATCAGTTCTGGTATGAAAATGATGGACAACATTATTCCTGGTTTGTACAATATTTCTAGAGTTTGTAAATTAATGTTTTTGAAGAAGAGACAGGCATAGGCAATAATAGTCTTGCAAAAAGTCACCCAACATCACTCAGATAGGGATCACCTTCAGGGTAGGCTATATTTAAGATAATACAAAAAATATTTCCATTCTTGTGAAGCATCTGTTTACCTCTGTAGCTACACTGATAGGTAAACATATATGAAATATTTCTCTGCATCTACTACGTGTGGCTCTAGTAACTTTGCCCACTGCTCTGGTTATCAATAAACTGGGAGGTGCTGCTCCCGTTGCCCAAATTGGAGTCTCAACTCTGGACTTCATTGAACATTGTTTTCACATTGTTTTCAATGTGAGTAACTCCTAGTAGAAGCCTATTATTGTTTTTTTTTTGCTTTGATTTATATGCCGCCCTTCTCCGGAGACTCAGGGCGGCTTACAATGCGTTAAGCAATAGCC
>JANHZT010008095.1:176454-193126 GCA_032468215.1 Stegonotus admiraltiensis | reverse complement strand
AATGGCAGTAGCCTATAAAGAAAATTTGTATAAAATGTTCCATAGATGGCACTTGGCACCAGCGAGATTGGCCAAAATGTTCCCAAATCTATCACCTAATTGTTGGAGATGTGTTACAAATTAGGCACATACTACCATACGTGGTGGATGTGCCTCAAGATAAAAAATGTTTGGCATAAAATTAAAAATTGGCTCAAGGAAATTACCAAATTAAAAAGGGAATTTAAACCAGAACTCTATTTATTAGGAATAATTAACCCAAAAATAGACAAATCTTTACAATATCTAATACTTTGTATATTAATGGCAGCAAGGATTACTGTCGCACAGGGATGGAAACAAAATAATGTACCAGGAGAGGAAACAGTAATTCAAAAAATACTTCAATGTGCAGAAATGGACAAGATGATGCTGGAAATTAAGGAGAGGGAAAAGTCAGAATATTATAGTGTGGACTAAACTTGGTTAGAAAAAAGAAATCAAAATAACAATTTGGAATGTTAATTTAACCGGGTTAAAACTAGGAAGTATAAATTGCTGAACAGGGTCAACTGGATAATAATGGTTTTGTAAATAGATACTAATGTAAATATAAGTGCGTAGATGAAAGATTGAATAAGAATAGAGAATACATATCCATGTCAATACAATAAGCTATAAAATAATATATGATGTAATGTTAAAAAAAATAATAAAAATAAAAGTTGAAGTCAACGATTTTTGAAGAAACCAACATAGGAAGGCAGGCTGAACTTCATCTATTTCAGTTGTTTTCTTCACTTCCTAAGGCTAAACTATCAATTTGACTTTTTTGGTTTTGTATGTTAAATACTATAGACTCACCCGCCTGGTTGTCCCATTACCATAATGTGATAGCAACTATTTGTTGAGGATGACAACAGTGTTTATATACTTCCTTCCCATTACAAAATCTGATCTTTTTCCAACTGAATTTTGAAATCTTGTCCTTAAGTGTTCTTAACTGGAACCTGAAATCCACTGAAAGGAGTGGATTAATTTATTTCCTTGGTGGCTAGCTCCTGAAATCCATTAGCTACTTAGGTCTTCAAGAGATCTAAGCTTACCTTACATTTAATAGCATTTAGATTTTTCTTTTACTATGGCTAAAATAGCACTTTCTTTATAACGTAATAATACTTGCTTCATTAAAACAGAGTTCTTACAACATTTTCACGTCACGTACCTGGAAAAATGATGGAATGGTGGTACTTTGCTTGTTGAAAAAAATAAAAATAAATAAAATAGTGAGCAGCAGGGATCTTGGAGAAAAAAATAAACATTTTTTTAAAAAAAATAAAAGTTTCTACTGGGATTTGAAACAGCTACCTTAATTTACATGCCAATAATTATAAGAACTGTGCTGTTACAGTAGCCATGTTAAAGAAGAGTCAAACAGCCTTTAGAAATACAAAATAACAAGAAAAGATTTTTTTTTAAAAAGTTCCTGCCTGAGAGGGGAGGAGAGGAGCGGAGTGGAGCGGAGAGGAGAGGAGAGAGCAGGAGGGCATGGTAGCCTGAATGTTGGACTTAGTACTTTGCAAGATGTTTCCAAAGTGTCTCAATCCATAGTAGAAGTTTTAAAACCAGTTTAGAGTAAAGTCAGCATGAATATAACACAGGAACAATTTAAACAGTAAGTGTCAGAAATTCTGTTTTATTATATAGAAATGATAGCCAATTTTATATAGCCATAAAATTGATAGAGGATGGTTACATAAACATACAGATTAAATAAAGTATACAGTGTACAGTCACCATGAGCCTTGTAGCTTTAACAGTTTCAACTGTCACAGGAGATTCTTCTCAGAACATAAGGAACCATAGATTATAACCACAGATGCAAACTAAACATTGCCATTTACTGTGTCAACCCTGGAGCCATCTTTGAGCATCTTCAGGGTTGCCACAGTGAGGCTGGATAGAGCTGTGGGAAAGGGAGGGGGAGTAGAGATAGCTGGGGGGATATGTAGCCAGAGTAACATTCTTTTTTCTGGGAACCAAGAATACTCTCACCAGCACCTGGAGGGGCATGTATGGGAGGCATCTGGGATGGAGTGAGAGACCTGATTGGGGCATGTGATGGTTGTGTGTGATGGGGGGAAGAATTTTGGATTCTGAACTGGGTAGGGAAAACCCAGGAGACTTCAGATTCAGGTTTTCACCAGCTGTGCCAATATGACATGCCTAATAAATCTATACTTTGAGGAACCCTGCCTTTGAGTTTTGATTTCACATGGGCTGTTACTTGGAACCCTGACATACTGGCTAAATAATTCTGTAGTTGTTGCAATACAAAATACATTCTAACATGTATTCCAATAGTAAGCTGCACCGGTTGGAGCAGCTAGGAGTGGGGGGCACCGTTTTACGGTGGTTCTCCTCCTATCTCTCTGACCGGTCACAGTCGGTGTTGGCAGGGGGGCAGAGGTCGACCTTGAGGTGCCTTGATTGTGGGGTGCCGCAGGGGTCGGTCCTCTCACCTCTCCTGTTCAACATTTATGTGAAGCCTCTGGGTGAGATCATCCATGGCTTTGGGGTGGAATTCCATCAGTACGCTGATGACACTCAGCTGTACATCTCCACCTCAGGCCACCCCAATGATGCCCTTGAAGTGATGTTCCAGTGTCTGGAGGCCGTGTGGGTCTGGATGGGGAGGAACAGGCTCCGACTCAACCCCTTCAAGACCGAGTGGCTGTGGCTTCCGGCATCCCGATATAGCCAGCTGGTGCCATCACTGGCTATTGGGGGCGAGTCATTGGCCCCCACGGAGGGGGCTTGCAACTTGGGCATCCTCCTGGATGCACGGCTGTCTTTAGAAGAGCACATGACAGCTGTGGCCAGGGGGCCTTTTTATCAGGTTCGCCTGATACGCCAGTTGCATCCCTTTCTGGATTAGGATGCCTTACGCACGGTCACTCAGTCACTCGTCATTACCCGTCTGGACTACTGTAATGCTCTCTACATGGGGCTCCCCTTGAGGTGCACCCGGAGGCTCCAACTGGTCCAGAATGCGGCCACGCGAGGGATTATGGGAGTGATGGGGCGCTCTCATGTGACACCCCTCCTGCGTGAGCTGCACTGGCTCCCGGTGGTCTTTTGGGTGCACTTCAAGGTGTTGGTTACCACCTTTAAAGCGCTCCATGGCTTAGGGCAAGGGTATCTACAGGACTGCCTTCTGCCGCCGATAGCCTCCCACCGGCCAGTACATTCCCACAGAGAGGGCCTCTTCTGGGTGCTGTCAGCCAGACAATGTCGGCTGGCAACCCCCAGGGGGAGAGCCTTCTCTGTAGCGGCACCTACTCTCTGGAATGACCTGCCCCCGGAGATACGGAGGATCCCGGACCTCCATGCGTTTCGCCGTGCCCTAAAAACACATCTCCACAGCATTTCGTCGTGCCCTAAAAACACAACAAGCCGGGCTGGCTTAACCCCCCCTTTTTACTGTTTTAAATTGGTAAATTGTTTTATGTGGGGTTTTTAAATTTGAGCCAAATTATTTAATTGTTTTTATACTGTTTCTAAATTTTGTACTGTATGTTTTTTAGTTGGCTGTAGACCACCCTGAGTCCTCTGAAGAAGGGCGGTATAGAAGTTCAAATAATTAATTAATAAATAAATAAATAAATAAATAAATAAATAAATAAATAAATAAATAAAAAAAACCCTGGTCTAAATGGAAGTAAGAAGTAAGCCTCTGAGTATTTTGCTTTCAGAAATCAGATCTGACAAGCAATATTCTTGAGCAATCTTGTGGGTCTCAGATTTTAACTAAAAGGGGACCGAGCCTGATTCTACTATAAGTACCATTATTGCTTTAATCTGGGGCCGTCTTGCCTTATTCGTGCACAATTTAAAACCTACCTTGCCTAAGATTGCATTTAGTCGTTCTGATTCACAGTCAACAACCACGACCCGTTCCTTCTTCTTCTCCAAGTTTTGGAAGAGTGACTTGTAGTCCTCTTCTGTTGTTGTCATAACGTTGACTGCTGTTACCTGCCAGTTTTTCTCTGCAGCTGTATCCAACACCTTTTGCAGCACTGACAAACCTGAGATAGGATAGGATAAGATCAGATCAGATCAATTCATAGCAATGGCTGTTTTATCATTCTCGTTGCTATGACAGTCAGTGAAATCATAGCTTTCAGAAATGCTTCATTTCTATATATACCTCATGATCTCAATCAATAAATCCAAGGTAAGAGGCAGCATTTTAACATTGAACATCTACATGATATGTTTACATGGTCACATAATATTTATATCAATGGTACATTTGATCAACATTATTGTTCCCATTTTGTCTATGTTGGCGGCTGGACAAGTCCACTATGATATGGTGATTTATTTAATATAACTTAATGCATTACGTGGCACAAATTAGATTTGCAGTATCCTCCGTATTTCCTACATTTAATAAGAACTTAATCTCTTTATCCCAATCCAATTCTTCATTTGTCCCACAGCTCAGTCAGACTTACCCCGGTCAGCATCATAAATGTACATAAACTTCTGGCACTTGTAATATTCAATGACATTGATGAGGGCATCCTGAAGTTCAGGGCGCAGCTGGATAACAAATTGATTGGATGTGTCAACAGGGAAGCTGGGTGTTACAAAGCAGACATGTAGTGCCCCACAGAAGGACGTGAGCATGTTGACAGTCCTCCTCTCATAGAAGCCAAAGATAGCATAGACCCCCTTGGAGAACTGGGAGCAGACTGTGGAGAGAGAAAGAAGAAAAAACCCAAAAGTCAGAAATTCTTTGAATTAGGTACACACACACACACACACACACACACACACACACACACGTATGTATACCTATTATTATGAGTTTATTTCTTTGCAAATAGTCATATAATTCAAAGCATTGAAACTGAAGAAAACCTCAAAGATGGAAAGTTCTATTCGTTTTCTCTGAGTTTTCTCTGACACACTGTCATCATTACAAGATATCGTCTTGACTGGCACTTTTTCAAATATCTTCCAAGAGAATTGAAGCTTTAAAAATGATAGGATTAAGTTTGTCTAAGCCCACACACTCAAGCAAAGGAAGAAAGGATACTGGAGGAGTTTTGTGATATATCATCATATGTTATATCCTTGCTGTATGGTTATTTCCATGAGGGTCTAGGAAAAATGCATTAAATATTTCTTCAAGATAATAAAGCCAACAATTGTATGGTTCTAAGCAAACATTTTTTAATTTCATGCAAAATTAATATTTCAATCTACAGTATAACACCTAAATTAGAATTAAAAAGGAACATATCCAAATTAAAGGCAAAACCATGTTGGGGTTTCAAAAATTCTTCTTGATGTGACAATTAAAATAAATCTGCTTTTAAGTGGCCTACCTTTTCGCCATTCAAATATCTAGTATGTCTATGGAGATTCTCAATCATTCAGGTCATGTGCCTTTCAAAAGACAACTGGGTTTTCTTGAAATTTTCAAGGGACATTTTTTCCCCCTTGAAAACATTTCGCTTCTTATGCAAGAAGCTTCTTCAGTTCTGAGCTTCTTTAGTTCTCGCCAAACTGAAGAAGTTTCTTGGATGAGAAAGGAAATGTTTTCAGGGAGGAAAAAAACCCCAAGGAAGACCAGCTGCCTTTTGAAAAGCACCTTTGGGACAGGTATCTAGAATATTTAGCATGTTTGAACTTTTTCTTAAGAAGATAAGTTCTTCTGCTGGATGAAACAAAAGATTTAAGGCTGTTTCTGGATCCAGTAGTATTCCCCACTGCCTCACACACACTTTGATTTCCTCACAAAAGCTTGCAAGTACTCAAGTACTAGTAGGTCTATCCTCCATGAAACATGGCCCACCTCTTCAGAAGAAGAAGAAAAAAAAACAGTGAACAAATGATGCGGTAGAAATCCCCAAGATTTTATTCAGCTATGGAATTTTTAAGCTTGTATGAAAAAGGAAGATTTAGAAAGCACTAATTAATGCTTTTGGGGACATTTTCAGCCTCATCACTTTTCTCTCTTGAGACTCTTTTCTAGCAAGCGTGAGAGTTAACACCAAGGGATGAAACAGTAACCCTCAGTTCCATAATATGGTTAAGATGTAATTTGGATTTGTTTCCTTAAAGTACATGGATATGGGGAATCTAGTAACATGCAAATTATTGCTCTCAAGGTCAGCAGTGAGTTCTGGAGAGGCAAGCAATTTAGATTACCTAACAGAAGGGACAAAGAGAGAAAATTATGGCTTATCTTTGGAACCAAATCTTGTAAGAGCATTATATCACATGAGAATTCATACTTAGAAAATGTCATATGCTTGTTAAAGACTTTATCTCGGAAATTTCAAGACAAATTATATAGGCCAGGTTGAGCTGTAAATGCAGATGTACAGCTGAATTGAACACACATATTAGGAAAGATACATAAAATGTATAAGTGAAAATAATTTGAATCACTAAAACAGCTTTTATTTGTTTAAATTATAATTCAGATACGTCATCATCACACCTCTAAATATAGCTATGTAGAATTCCTAATTTTTGATACGGCTCTTTATCTTATTGTGTGAAATTCGGGTACCTAGTATTATTTTTTTTAACCTTTTAGACGTTGTCTTTTTATTTATTTTTTTTGGCAGAAATCAAAATGAATTGATTGCTTTTGATAACTAATTATGAGGTTGAGTCTCTGTCATATTTCATTACTTCTGATTATTTTACTTTATTTCAATGCTTTGACAGTTTTTGCTGCTGTTTTAATTGGTTTAAGTTGTCTGGGGCATTGCATATAAAATACAAAATGGAACATTTCTTATAAATACAAAACAAACCCTGAAGGAGGGTTTAACACAAAGCTTAAAAATTTGTGAAAGATTTGATAACAAATGATCTACTTGCGGCAAGTTGGTCATGCTAGTCCTGCAGTGAAGAAGATTGGGGTAGCTAGATCATAATAATGACTCTAGATTTAACAAAAAATATTAAGCAATGATATTTTTGCATAAAATCAAATGCTAAAAATGTCCATTAATTCTAGTTCTCTTTTCACTGATTTCAATAATTCTGTTGCTAGTAGGCACAAGGGTTTGACCTTTGTCAAACAGTTCCTCAGGAGAAGTTTTGCCTGGGATCATGGGAGTACTTGAAAGCTATGTACAAATTTCCAGAAGAAAATACATGATAGGGACAGCAACATATTTTGAAATACTGTGTAAAACCTCAGGCATGTATATTGTCAAACATGTTTAACTTCATTCATGTTTATTGGTACATTCTGATAAATCAAATTCTAAGGTGATGGTTCTTAAGAGTGACTGTGCTTTCATCTTAAGGCCAGCCTTTGGTTTTAATAACATAGATGAATATGACTTTATAACTGCAGAAGCTCAAAGGAATCTTTTAAAAAAACTTGAATTTTTTGCTGTTTTTATTCTCCTCTGAAATAATTCTAGTTTTTGCTGTCTAGCCCATGATATTTTCTTGTCTTTTAGTAAAAGGGTAAGATAACAACTGCAAGTATTGTGAAAGATCTCCTCTGAGTACCTCTAAGTACAAGAGCAAAGAATAATTTTGAATTATGCAAATGTGGACAGTATTGGCTCTGTAGATTTTGCAGAATTAATATTCCCAACATTTTTCATTCACTGAACTGGGTGGGACTGCTGGGAAGTGTAGATTATCAACATCTGTAGGGACATAGATGTTTATGAGCAAACAACATGAGATGATGTAGAAGAACATCCTGTACTTTTTATTAGTAACTCCTCAATTTACTACATCAGTCTGATTTTATGTCTTCTGATTAACATTCTACTTGGAAGGGCGGCTCTGTCACTACAACACAACAATGCCAAGAAATGCCATCTGGAGAAATATAAAAGTATTGTCTAGTAAAAAAGAAAGATCAAGTAAAATTTAACTGAATACATTCTTGTGCTATGGTGGGAAACTTCTCCAAATACTCTTTTCCAACGCTTTCAATCTGAAATCTCTTTTAAAATAAATAAACCTTAATTTGAATTAAAATACAATATAGCATTCTTGAAATGAATAACATAACGTATTGTAGGTTCCCAACCAGGGGTGGTATTCACTTACCTTCGCTACCGGTTTGCAAATGGGAGCGTGTGCATGCGCAGAGCCTTCTGCACATGTGCAGAGCATCAAAAACGGGACGTGATGACGTCCGGGCGGATGGGCAGAGCCTCTCGCAACTGCTGCTACCGGTTCTCCCGAACCGGATAGAACCAGCTAAATACCATCACTTGATCTCCCCAAATAAGACAAAATGTTCATGATAATTGTGCAATTTTACTAGTTTTGTAAATTTGTGCATAATTTCAGTGGAAGTCCTTGGCAGTCTTATAAGACTATAGCAATTTGGGTCACGTCACCCAGACAATTAATAAGGTTTTTCAATGATGCTCAGAGAATGAAAATCTTGCTTATCTCTGCCTCAGTTAGTAATAAGGTAAGTGCTAGATGAAGCACTACAATAAATGTTCTGGACTTCTATGAGTTTTGGCTATGAGGCTTAATCAAAATAAAATATAATAAAAAACTACCAGAAACTTTTCATTTTAACACAGAATAATAAATAGATCTCCAAATAAATAATGCATATTTTCTCAGACACACCATATGCCAGAATATTGGAGTTATAAGAAATCTGAAGCAAGCACTTCTCACATTGCTATTAGCCCAGACCTGGGACGCTTTAGGTTCCTCACATCATACATACACAATAAATATGCACACTGAGAGCTACTTTCTCTGTTCTGACAACTAAATCTTCCATGCCTCGCCCTAAATCAAGGACATCTGGAGAGAAAAAAGAACATGTCTAAAGTCTCAACATACAGAAATTATTAGATTTCTGGGGGGAAAATTTTGAATCCAAAATGAAACTGAACATGACAGTATAAAGCAAAAAATGCACAGTAGGACTGAGAATTACAACTTGAACTTTACAATCTGTTATTTCAGTATGGTAATCAGAATAAATGCCTTCCAACAATAGTTGGTAAGCATTGTGATCTTTCTGAAAGTGCCTTCATTTGCCAAGTTTTAGCTCACTTTTTTGCTATTGTTGAGAGCAATAGTAAGGGAATCATAATGTAAATTTAAGAAAATGATTTTAAATTAAAAAAAAAATTATGAGAAAAGCAAATTGCCTCTCTCTGCTGCCATTAAAGGAGGCCTAAGCATTATCTGACGGAGAAATGAAAACTTTATATGACCAGAATTTTTGCCAACATCGTAATAAGAAAAACAAAACACTATATGGTGAAATCTAATTTTAGGCCCAACGTTTTTGCTGTAGGGTTTTTTTTGGGGGGGTATCACTGTCTCAAATGATATTTTTGGAAAACAAAGAAAACAATCCATCTTCTTTGGTAACCTCATTACTGTCTTGTGATCTATCTACCTCATAAAGCAGATTATGGCCTTGCAACACATTAATTACAGATGCCTCTGATTACAGATGCCACATTCTTCTCCTCTCAATCTTTCTGTCGCCTTCAGTACTTTGTATCAATCATGAGCAGGCATCAGTTCTCCTCCTACGCTGTACTCAGATAATTGTTAATCCCAGCCCTTGAAACAGATTCTAACAGCCAAGTACTCACAGTTCTAGTCTGTTTTAGATGGTTGAGGCAAGTCAGAATATTTGAAGAAAAGACCATCTGTGGTTAGGTAACTTGAGGGAGGAGTAGAGATATTTCTTGCTTTCTGTGTGACATTCTTAATAATGTACTTTGAAAACTACTGCAGTCATCTTTTTTCCCCTTCTCACAATAACCTCAATTACTTAAATTAGATCCTGCCTTCAGAAGGTAACAACTTTATACCTGTTATACTCCCATAATTAGTTTGAAATTCACATTAACTGTCAGTAATACTAATCCTGTGAACAACAGAAAAAGGAGGCATGGGAGTACTTTCCATTTGTTCAATGGACCACGTTGTGTGGACATTATACAATTTAATTAGATGCCAATTAAGCACTAAGTATTGACTTTATGTTTCATTTAAAGAAGTAACTGGATAGAAGAGATAAGCAATTCTTCTGGATACAAACATAGCAAAAACTTTTAAGTAATTCTTCTGGATATAAACACAAAGAAAACAGTGCTTGCCTGCCTACCTGGCTTCCTTCTAAATCTTTTTAGACTTGCATTTCTGATTTACCTGAATGGTAATTTAAAATGTAAATTTTACACCCAATCATAATTTAGAAATATAGTTACATGAACTTTGCCTAAATTGGTGAGTTTGAGATATGTTTGAATAACTCTGCTGGAGTTTTCAGTTTGCATGGCCAATGGGGATGACTCACAGTAATAGGTAGAATTTGTAAATTGTGTGTGTGTGTGTGTGTAAATACAATTAGTGAAAATTTGAATATGGATTAGTGGAATACAAACTGGATTAACTTTATCATCATTAGTATTAATGTTATCCTGCCAGTTTGCCCGCTCCTTACTAGATGCTTCTAGAATGATCTAAAACTTTATAAGCCTATTTAGAATCAGTTGAGAATCAATGTGAGAAGGCTGTTATTTATCTTGTTAAATGTCCACTTTTCAAGCCAACAGTTTTACATCTCTTAAATAACCATTATGAAATGCTTCTTTTTCTCCAGACTGAAGAGAACAAAAATTCCAACTATAAGTGATTTAGAAGGTGAAGCAAGGCAATTTCAGCTAAGTAATGCATTTGATTTATTTTTCCATTCTAGTCTAATGTTTTAAAATGCAGGAATGTGCAAATTAGAATAAGTAGATGGTGACATTTTAAAACTGATTCCCTCAAAGCTAAAAAAGTTGTTCTGTATCTTAGATTGCCTTCATGTACACAGCACTGACTGTGCAGAGCTGAACTCTTTAGCTATTAACACACAGAGTTTCTTTAGCCCACTGAACATAATTTCTTTATCCCAATAGCTGCTTTAACCAGTTTTATGGGGGGGGGGACCTATCACAAACAAGGACAGAAACTTTGTTAACTTTGGAGGTTTTATTATTATTTCAAGAATAAAGTCACTTTTCTCATTTTATAGACTCTTTTTCAGATATGAATTTAAATAGATGTTATGATTTCCTCAGAAGCTACTGAGATATTCACAGTTGATTCTGGAGTTGCTCATCGAATCAGTTTCAGTTAGTGGTCCTGAACATGTTTAGAAAGCTGTCAGCCCCCCACCCACCCCAGATAAACCAGGAAACATGACTAAATGAAATAATTCTATTTTAATGTAAGGCTACATTAACAGAAATTTGCAAGTCTGAAGGTACAAGCTTTCCACCTCCACTTCAAATCACATAAACAATTAGGGCGGGTCTTCCCTAAATTCCTTTCTCTGTGTCAGGGTTCCAACCATGCCCTAATTAAATCATGAGCCTCCAGCCAAGCTTCAAAAGAAATCCAGTTATTTATTAGGAGCTTCATGTCTGCAAGTTCCAAGTGAAGCCAACTCTGACCCCACTTAATTTACATTCCGGCTCTGACCCTGTTTCCCTTCTCCCCCCAAGATGTGTCATCAGTCACATTCTCCAATGAAGCAATTTTCGCAGGTTGTAGAGATCACTCCCCTCCAGCCACTATGGGAGATGGCCTTGACAGAGATATGATTGGAATGTGCTTTTGTTTTGACTGACGTGCTGCCTCACTGCAGCTGCAACGTTTGTTTTCCCATCCCTCCTGCCTATGGTAACTCAAGAGCAGGCCAGGGATGCTTTGCGAGTTGACAGTCTGATCATTAATCCATTAGGGGCTCCTACATCTCTTGTCTGATTGTTTCCTAGTATGTCTTCCCTTCAGTTTTCCACACATTCCATTACAAAAGCTGACATTAATAACTATTTGTATGTTCCACATTTGCTCATTCTGTTTAGTTGCACCTTATAGATCAAAAGCAAGGGTTGGCAAACTTTTTCTATAAAGGGCCAGATTCCATCTCTCCTCCATCTCTGTAGGCATGGCTGGTAGGTCTGCAGGCCAAGGAGCATGGCAGCCATTGCATGACTCCAGTCTGCAAGAACGACACTGCTGATGGACTGCCACAACCATCTACTTTCTGCCTGCCTCCCTATTCATTCTTAGATCATATGTTAAAGACTTGGCCCAGAGGCTTCTATTTGCCTATGCCTGATATGGAGGATTATTAAGTCTCTCTCTAAAAGAAGTAGTAGTTTCGGTTATTTTGAATTAGGGAATTTTGCTCCCACTCCTGAAGAAATTCCCTTTGGCCCCATCCTATTATCAATCCACTTAATCTTTGATCTGGATATTTAGGCCATTAAGAATTGGTGTATTGTTTAAGTATTATGCCATGGCTTAATTATAGTTAACTAAAGTAGCATTTGTGAGAGAGATCTTGGATCCTAGCAGACAATCACTTAAATATGAGCAAGCAGTGTGCTGCACTTGCCAAAAAAGCCAACACAATCTAGGCTGCATTAATAGAGGGGTACATCACGTGAAGTGTTAATGCCACTGTATAATGCGTTGGTAAGACCACACTTGGAATACTGCATCCAGTTTTGGTCACCACAATGAAAAAAGATTTTGAGACTCTAGAAAAAGTGCAGAGAAGAGCAACAAAGGGAACTGGAGGCTTAAACATATAAAGAACTGTTGCAGAAATTGGGTATTAATAAAAAGAAGGACTAGGGGTGATATGATATTAGTGTTACAATATTTCAGGGGCTGCCACAAAGAGGAGGGAGTCAATCAATTCTCCAAAGCACTTGAAGGCAGGACAAAAAGCAATGGATGGGAAATAATCAAGGAGAGAAGCAGCCTAGCACTAAGGAGAACTTCTGAAGAAAATGTACAACCAGATCCTATTAATGAAGCCATACGAAGATTTTCTTCAATAGGCCCTAATATTTAGAGCCTTACAGAGAAAAATGGATTGTCCTTGCAGTTTTCAAGCCTTATTTTGCTAAATCAACAGCCGCATTATTTCATTATTAGTATTTATTTCAAATGTTTCAGAAACTTTTTGAACTGAATCCCATTCTTGGGATTGAAATGAAACACAGTTGTGATGTTGCTCCACATATAGTAAATGATTTGTCTCTTCAACTATTTGGTGGCTCTTTTATAAGAACATCTAAAGGAGACTCACTTAAAGTTTTGAAAGGCACAATAACCCTGAAGCTTCAGATCTAAATTAATTTTGGAGGCATTCCGATATATAACATTTGCAAGCAGCCATTTCAGATGGTATGTAGGCATTTCTTTAAAGCTATCCTATATCTTTGGTATAATTTTCATTTATCCTTTTTTCTCATTCATTCATTCATTCATTCATTCATTCATTCATATGGCTCCCCATCTCACAAGACAGCAAAACAAAACCCACAATATAAAACCCATGATACCATGGTTAAAACAGTAATAATCTGGAATAAATGTTTTGCTCTATTTTCCTACTCTGAATTGGCCAGAGTTACTTATTTGAGCTGAGTGGCCATAGAAATTGAATAAATAAATAAACAGTTTACAAATAATGCATGTGACCGCAACAATTACTGCTTCTGTATCTTTATTTTGATCAAAAGGCATGGAAGAGAAGGGGGAGTGGGGAGGTGTTGAAAATTAATTTGCTCTGCATCTGTTTTTAGTGAGTCACTTAATTAACTTTTCCTGCACTAATATTTAGATTGGAACACATTTATGAATTGGATTGTATGCTTTTTCAAATTTGTTGGTGCACCCTTTGGCTTAAGACTCGTGGAAAAAAGTATGTATTAGAGAAAATTGATGAGGTAAATGTGTTTTGGGAGAATGAGTGCATCTTAAATTGAATACATAAGGAAAATTATGTATCCTTCTATACTTTTAGTTCTACAGACTTTTGTAGTTTAAATTCAATGGCTGATGAATAATCTGATCTTATCATTCAACATATGTCTGTGATAGCTAATCTATGGCACACATGCCACAGGTGGCAGGCAGCGCCCTCTCTGTGGGCATTTGAGCCATCGCCCCAGTTCAACTCTGCCGCGCAGGCGCGTGCCTCCCACCGGCTAGCCAGTTATCAGGTTTCTGTCGCACATCCGCAGGGGGAGGCATATGTGTGTGGGGTATGCACACATGCGTGTGTGTGTGTGTGTGTGTGCAAGGGTGGGGTGCATGTGGGAGCAGGGTGCATGTGCAGGGGGAATGCACGCATTGCCATTTGGGGGTTTGGGCATGCATGCGCGCTTTGGGTACTTGATCTGGAAAAGGTTAACCATCTCTGATATATGTCAAACTAACATTTTTTAAAATTATTTATACATTAAATTTATAATTTATAAATAATAAAATAGTCTTGTGGTTCAAGGTGATTCATGAATCAGAAATAAGAGTACTTTAGCCATTTAATTTATTGAGATGAAAGCAGGGGTTGAAAGTCCTAATCCTTAGTATTTTCTTGAGCAAGGCTCCTTCCTGAATTAGAGGGATTATATGTGAATTAAGTATACAAACTGACTCAGAAAAAAGATAAGTTCATTTGGTTGCAATTAGGTGCAAAGTGTTCATATGCTTTATGCTTTGGGGATGGTGTGACTTTTCTTTGGTTTTTTTCAAAAGGATGTTTACCTTTGCCTGAAAACGCAGAATACTGGGAAATATCCACAGGAACATTTTGATATTATTTATGGCTCTGGAGATAAAATAAATAATGTATCAACTTCCTGAGAGTATTCTCTTGCATCTGCTACACTATTTTCCCTTATCTGTGTGGGATTCGTTGTTCCATGAACCTTTTAAACAGCTGAAAAAAAACAAACTATTGGTCCTGTAGATCTATATGTTATATTTTAAAAGGTGCTGCCATACTGCTTTGAAATGGACTGGACTTCTACAGAACATAGATATCAAGATTAACTTCAATGAATCAAGGCACTTACAAAACTTGGTGCTTTTGTCCAACTCTTGAAAGCAGCATTGGATAGTTACAATGCAGCCTCCGCCCCTATTATGCATGTGTGGGTGTGCGATGACACACTGCACATACAAATGGACAGAACTTGGATCACAATGGCTTTTATCATTTGCAGACTACTGTGTCTAAAATAAATCTCAGTGATAAAAATCTCACGGATGTAAAAAGTATTTTCTGAACTGTACTCTCCGCAGGCAAAAATTCCTGCTTTTATCTTCACCACTTTTCTGTGAATGTGTGGTACGGGAAAAATGTCACAGGTCTGCATTGTTGACAACCTGTTGGGAGTGCTGCTATTTTCAATTCCGTCTTTTTATACATACCCCTGTAACAATTTATGCCACAGAAGAGTATTGTGGGTTTTTAATTTTGGATGTGGAAGTTACCTGTTGCAGTTTTCCCTTGGGTTAACTCTGAACTAGAAAAGCAGCTTTAAAAAAATAATGAAACCTTTGGGAATATGATTTTTGCAATGGTAGACCTTGCTGATTCATACTACAATCCTGTACAATTAGCACCTTTTGTTGTGATCTTTAAATAACCTACAACTTTGTAGGTTGCCAGTTACATATAAAATGTAAAGTTGTATATGACCTATTCAACAATTCCAGGAAACAGGTAACCTTCTGTTGCCATGACTACTTAAAAAGAACTGAACTCGGCCTCTTAATTTCTGTCTTCTAAGCAGGAAGTAGAATTGAGATTCAGTCAACCTGTTGCATCTTCAGAACTGTGGTGCTGGGTCTCCTGATGAACTTGCAAAGTCCCTGAAAGACAGACTCTTCCCCCACCAAGACACGGAGGCTACGTCTTGGTGGGTGAAGATACTGTCTCTCTGGGATTTTGCTTTTCTTCCTCCAGGGAAGCCATCCATGGGCTCTCCTCCTCCTCCTCTGACCTAGAAACCAACAACTGGCCTTCATATTCAGAAACTTTACTCTCCAGCCTTTCCTTTCTATACCAGTCTTTGTAGTTTTCTCTTTTTCCCCCTTGTTTTCTCTCATCTCGTTCATTGTCTATAATTCTGGGTTAGGCCGGCAGCATCTATCCCATTATTTGAGGTGAGTCTTCTTCTCCTCAGAGTTTTAGTCCTCAACACTTACATCCTGTACAAGACTGGACCAATGGAAATGCTGTGTCCCTCTACCCCATAACAGCTTTCCCTATCAGCCAGGTGAGTTCATCAGCTCTCATGACAGTACAGTTCAAGCCTAGAATTGATCTTCCTCTCTCCCCTTTTGCAGACTCATGCCAGCACTGCTGCAGCCATACCAAGGCACTAAAATCTATATGCCACACAACTGTTTGAGGTGGGGATTCATTGTACAAATACAAAGGCTCTTCAAAGAGAAGTGTTTGCATGTGCATTGTGTGTTTGCAAGGCTTCCACTATATATAACTCACCTGCACATGTGGTGATTGGCTTTTTAGTGTCCTCAGAAGCTCAAGTAGAGACCAGATCAGTTGCTCACTGCTATTTATGTGCTGAGACCTTCATGTGATGGTAAAACCTGAACAGATTTCTTTTGAAGCATTTGGTTGCTTCTAATAAAGAAATTGTCCAAATGTATTTTTCAAGGACAATGAAAGTTATTGTTTACTATAACTTTTGCTCGGTTTGTTAATTAATCAATTTCATTTTTTTTCTTGGCTGTCTAGACCAGGGGTCTCCAACCTTGGCAACTTTATGACTTGTGGACTTCAACTCCCAGAATTCCTCAGCCAGCGCATGAGGAG
>JANHZT010008095.1:133534-146634 GCA_032468215.1 Stegonotus admiraltiensis | reverse complement strand
GGTTGTAAAATTTTTAAAAAACTTTTTAATTAAAAAAAAAAGAAAACAAAATGCTTTACCTGCATACGCTACTAAAATTCTACTAACATTGGCGGGCAACCCTCAAACAATGTACTCTTTTGTCAATAAGGAAGCAGTCATGGATATCTGTAGGGAGCACAGGGGAATGACATTTGTTGAATCTATCACCACGCAAATGCTTACAAACTTGCATCAGATGTCATCATGAACATGCCTCTTCAGCTTTGCTGAAAACAGATTTGCAACACAGTGATGGTTACTCAGACTGCCTTAATTAGGAATCTGCCTTGTGCAATTGTGATGTCTATGTTATCCTAAGAAGCATGTGAGAAATCCAGATTCTAATTTATCTTCACATGTTTCTTGAATAGCACCTACATGCTCTGCTTAGGTTATGGTAAGCCCAGGTCAGAAAAGTAATTTCATAGAGAACCCAAGGTTATCCACAAAGCAGGCTCTTGAGTTAAGCTGAGAGCAAGACATGGTGAGGCGTTTTACAACTAATATACTTCAAGAATCAAAGGGCAGGGCCAAGAGTACAGGAATTCAGTCAAGTGAAGAGCCCATTAGAGATACACTCAGAAACAAATGCCTTTGTTCCTCAAAAGCTAGGAATGGGTTAGGGTGGAAAAAAGACTTATTATGAGCCATAGTTTCTCAAGATAAAACAGCACAGCCTGCCATGAGCCAGAGTGTAATTTTTTCCTGTACTCCAGAAGCATCTTTTGTTGGAGAGCAGATAGATTTACATCGTGGAAAAGAATGCATGGAGAGAGACATTCTAACAGCAAGAGTGTAAGTTTTATAAGAAACTATTCTTGAGGCTAGTACTGGAACGAAAGAAAATAAATATAAGCTTTAATGAGGGAATAACATGGTGACAGGAAAGCCTACCTTATTTAAGTCAATCTACAACAAAGGCAGAATCTGCACCACAGGTCAGAATCAAAAGAAAATGAGGGTTGAATTGAAAAAAGGAAGAAAGAGATTAAAGTTCTGAGAATATCTATATAACCAATTGGGAGGCATGTTACTTAGAAACATGCAAGCTAGGTATTTTCAGAGAGGAAAATGCAATAAAACTTTAGAATTCCTCTTTTAACTGTCTCTACATCTATTAGTCTTATTGTTCAGTAGGTCTATAGATTCAGAAGAATGGTGAAGTCTAACATCCATCACTGCCTTTCTTCTTGCCCAAATTTTAAAATAATCTTATTTTGGGGTGAGAAAAGCAGCAGGAGTGCAATTTCTATCAACCCTCACTTCTAATGAAGCACCTGTAGCCTTCCATTCCCAAAATTGTGATTGTTTTTCCCTTAATTGAATTATTAAGTGTGCAGATCTTGCTTATTATTTTTGAATAGGAAGCTACCTCTACAACTACAGCTTCACAGGAAATCTTTGAAACAATGATATTTAAAAAACAGAACAAAACCAAAAAACCCTCTTACTCACTAGAGACTGACAGGAAACCTTCACTTTGTTGTGAACACAGAACTGTTTTTTGAAGCTGCTTTAGGAAGACACTGCATGAATCTCCAGACCACCCTTTGATTCAGGCATTAGCCTATGGACTGACTGTCACGTCTCCACAGTGCCCCTAAATTTCTGTATACAGAGAGAATAAGATGAACTGTTTCTTCAGCAGCTACTACTTTGCAGAGGCGGAGGCTGAGAGGCAGAGTAGCAGAGGCTGAGAAGAGATTGTAGTGTATTTCCATCATTTTCTTAGCCCCATGGTCTCATTAATGTGTCCTTGCCCTTATTTATATTTCAAGAAGATCCCTGGCAGAAAAGATAAAAAAGAAATCAGAGTTTGCAGCGGACTGTGAAGATCCATGGATTCTTCCCTAGAAAGGATTAGCTTATATTTCCCGCTGTGGCAAGCATTGCAATTCAGAACATGGACTTCGTTAGCTTTGAACTTCAAAATCTTTCCATTGTTCCTTTTTGTGTGTGTTTGTGTGTGTGTGTGTGTGTGTGAAACAGAGAGTAAAATAACAAGCTGTGCATGTATATGTGTGTTGAGTGAGAGTTGGGAGGAGGAGGAGTTGTGGTAATTCAAACTCAAAAGTGATAATGTTTAGAATTCTGGTAGAATAAGTTCCTTCAGGAAGTTTTTAATGATATTTTTAAAAATTTATAATATTTTGAACAAAATAACATTTTTATCACTCAGTAAAAAGATCTTAATGCTAAAAATTTGCTAACCTAGTATATAACAAAATATTTGGTTGATGTCTTCATTGTTTTAGTGAGTTCTTGAGGTTTAATGAAAAAAAAACAATATTTAGCAAAAGACAAATATCTTATGGGTTGAACTAGTTAGCAAGTTAATTCAGTTTACTTGGTATTTCATGATATAAACTGGTGAAAATTATAAAAGATACATTTGTATATGTCAGTTTTCTTACTTACATAAAAAAGAGTCCCTGTGGATTTTACTCTCCTAGCATTGCTGACTATAGGGGTCAGTGCTCATCTCCATTTCAAGGCCATTAAGCCAGCATTTTTGTGGTCATGTGGCCAGTTACCATTACCTCTCCACTGAAGTGGTATCTATCTGCATGCTTTCGAACTGCTAGGTTGGCAGAAGCTGGGACGAGAATGGGAGCTCACTCGTCATGTGGGTCTCGAACCTGAGTTGTTGCCTTTCCAGCAAAAGCCCATCATCTTAACCGCTGAGCTACTATGCCACTCCTTCTTACTTACATCCAATGTGCAATTTTTAATTGATAATTAAAATGAAAATATGGATGGAAATTGATTATTTATTTATAAGATTTATATGACTGCTCATCTTGTAGCATACAACTCTGGGCAGCTAATACAGTAATAAAAACATAATCAATAAAACCAATTCAAAAAGACAAAACTGGGGAAAAAAATCAAGAAATAAAACCCAATTACCTAGCACATAACTATACCTATTTATCCCTTCAATCCCTGGGCCCAAAGATTACAGCTCTGGTGTCTGGAGGAAAAGCTGGCTCTGCTGATTTATGGAAGGGTAAGTGGTTGAGGACATGGCAGATCTCAAGAGGAAAAGTCTTTTATTGAAGATATTCAGTCAACATTGAGATATATAATGTGGTTTATATCAAATGAAACTCTATCATAAAGCTTGTTTTGGGCATTAAGTATGCCCCTTGATTAAATTTTGGATATATGAGCACGTTTTATCTTTGCTTTGCCATCTGATACGTTGTTTCATACTGGGATTTCTCATATACCGTTGTGGCACAGTGGTTAGAATGCAGCACTGCAGGCCAACTCTGCCCACCGCCAGGAGTTTGATTCTGACTGGCTCAAAGTTGACTCAGCCTTCCATCCTTCCGAGGTTGATAAAATGAAGGCCCAGATTGCTGGGAGCAATATGCTGACTTTGTAAACTGCTTAGACAGTGCTGTAAACATTGTGAAGCGGTATATAAGTCTAAGTGCTATTGCTATGATGCCACACATGATGCATCATTGATTTTTTTAATGCATACTTTTGTATAAAACAAAATGGGGTCCCCCCCCCATTAACTTTCTCTCTTCCCTCCTTAATATTGTGCTTCTCAACATTGGTAGAAGAACTTAATAATAAAAATCAGGTTTGAAAACTTAGTCAATTAACTCCCAACAGCACAGTAACTAGTCTAGAAGGAGACCCTCTGTGGCCTTTGAGATTTTGCTGAATGGTGGCTCCCAGCATCACAACCTTTATCTAGGCTGAGCAGTGATGGGTTTCAAAAATTTTTATTACTGGTTTTGTGGGTGTGGCTTGGTGGGCATGGTATGGCTTGATGGGTGTGGTTTGGTGGGTGTGGCAGGGGAAGGTTACTGCAAAATCCCCATTTCCTCATGATCAGCTGGGACTCGGGAGGCAGAGAATAGATGGGGGCGGGGCCAGTCAAAGGTGGTATTTACCGGTTCTCAGAACTACTCAAAATTTCCACCACCGGTTCTCCAGAACTGGTCAAAACCTGCTGAAACCCACCTCTGCTGACTGGGGTTGCTGGAAGCTGAATCTCAACTGTATATTAAATGCTACAAGCTGCTCTGAACTAGAAGATCAGTATCAGGAAATTCAGATTATTCACACTCTATTAGAAACTCATTATATAATGATCATATATGATTCACCAATTAATTCAGGGAGGTACAGTTCAGTGTAGAGATTGAGGCATGAGGCTAGCAACTGGGAATGAGTTCTAATCCTGCCTTGGGCACAAAGCCAGCTGGATGACCTTGAGCCAGTCATTCTATCTCAGCTCTAGGAAGGAAGAGGAAATGGCAAATCTCTTCTGAAAAATTTAAGACAAAAAAACTGTAGAGACTAGTCTAGGCAATTGCCAATGGACAACACTGATTTGAAGGCATAAATAAATAAACAATCAGAGGGATTTTCTGGTCTATACAGTAAGGTGTTAATATTTAATTTGGATTAGCCTATTCCTGATGGACTAGTGCTGTACAGGAAATTCTCCTTTCCTTTCTTCTGCCTTCCAGTCCTTATTCAATATGATAAAGGTGATTGTGGCTCTCAAAATTTCTCTCAAACAAGAAGAGATTATTGATGATTTTTTTCAGAGATTGTAAAAGCCTTGTGTTTAGTAATTTAACAAGGTGATCAAGAAATATTTTATTTTTATTTATTTTTTATTTTGTCAAGCATATATTTTATGACAGATGCAAGTGTAAACATAATTGTAAATACATGAAAAGGATACAAATAAAAGAAAACATTAGGACAGGGACTGTAGGCACGCTGGTGCGCTTATGCACGCCCCTTACAGACCTCTTAGGAACGGGGTGACTGCCTACAGTAGACAGTCTAAGGTTTAAGTTTTGGGGATTTGTCATTATTCTATACAAAAATATGTGTAGAATAACCCATTTCTCTTACACAAACATTTCTCCAGTGGTATGCAGCCTGCCTGGGGGTATGTGTGTGGCAAAGGGGCAAATGCCAATATACATGTAATGTGTACATGTCCTAATTTGTGTCAAATGTCAAAAGCAAAAATATGATGGAGATGTTTGTGCAATGATTTCATAATGCATGTGCCATTTTCATGGTTTGCTACAGACTCTGCTGTTCATAAGAGAATTTCAGAAATGACCTCCAGAGGGAACCCTTGCCATTGATTTTTTTTCAAATTCCAGAGGTACAGACAGCCAGGGAGGTTTCAGAATGAGGAAAAGAGATGTAATAATAATAATAAAAAAAATCCCAAACACCATTTTCTGTCACCTTTAAGAACAAAATGGCTTTAAAGTATCAAACAAGAAAAATTCAAAAGACATTTTCAAGCACCCCAAGAACTAGGCAGAAATATAGAAGACTCTTTATGAAGCGCTGATTATGTTACCTAGTATGGGTAATAAAACATGTGCAAGAAAACAACCAAGCTCAGAGAGCACCAAAGACCATTAACTTCAATCCTGACCTACAAATACTCTCCTTTATTGGTACAAGACTCAGTTGCAATGAAATAAACCTCTGACAATTTGCAAAGCAGATTTTGGTACAACGTTAAACCAGAATCATAACTGTATGCAAGTGGTTGCATTCTATTTATTAAAATGCACTGACACCTATGTTATCATATCTGCAGAAACTATTGTTCCTGTAGCCATAGTTTAATGTTGTCCTAGTGATTTACTTATTAAGCCAACTTTTGGAATTAAGCCTGATAAATAATTTGAGATTATTTGCATTCCTCTCCCTTTTTTTCTGAAAAGGAATAAATCTCTAGACCTCAGAGTCGTCAAGACAGTTCTAAAATAGAAATCCAGTAAAGCCTTAACATTACTGAAACCAAGGGCAACAGAAGAATCGGCGTTAATAATAGATTCACAGCATGATAGCCAACATTGATTTCAAACACCACTGAACTCATCTCATCACATAAGATGGTTTCTAGGTTCATTTGCTGGTTGGATCTGCAGGATTGTGTTTGTAGCTCATATGGATTGGCGTTACACATTCTCCTGAAAAATCCATCCATAAAGACGGGAGACTCAAATTCATGGCAGATTTCCTACTAGCTAACATAAATTATTCAACGGAGAAATTCAAGGAGGGATTAGAGTAAAGGAGAAGGGATGAAGCCTTGAGAAGGGACTAGGGAATCTGGGATTTTAAAGTGATTCCATCTTTCTAGAGTTGGAGAAAATAATTTATATTCTTCACAAGGTCTCCAGAAGAGTTTTTATGGGCTTAAAAAGTTAGAAGAACCTGAACCAAGACAAGGAAGGGCCAACACTAGCTACTGAGGATGAATGTAATATGAAAAACAAAAGAGATTTCTCTTCGAAATAAGACTGAGCACTATAGAGTGTGAATGAATGTTGTAAGTAGAAAAATAAACAGTTGTGGGAACTGTTGCAAATTGTTTAAATTTAAGAAATGCTAATTTTATTTGATTTATTATTTAGCATATGACTTCTACAAAGGTCATGCAATAAGTGCTACTGTAGAAGTGCCTCTACAGGCTGTAGTACTGTCGTAATCCTCTACACAAGAGCCTACCTATGTATACAGTACAGGGAATTCAAAAGGACATTTTTCTAATATTTAGGCTGTAATTTTTAACAGTGCCTTTGGCATGGATCTATTAAGGGACCCAAGCTACTACTGCATCATAGAAAAAAAGACCTATCCATACCTTTGCATTGTCAAATGAGAGGTTGGTTCTGGCTTTATCTTTCCTTGCCAGAAAAGGTCAGGTTTGGAGAAGTTTTGGGATCAAGTTATGACATTCGACCCTGATGGATTTGCCAGCATAATTTTATTTATACCAGTTGGTCAAGAGCTAATTAGAAAACAATAAGAACTTTAGGAAAGGAAAGTCATCCCAGACTTTTTTTGTATATTGGTGACATTGTTTTGCTTGCATTTTCACTCTGGACTTAAAAAACTAATATCTCATCTCTTATTTTTTTCCTTTCCTCAGTGTTCCCTCCTGGGTATTTTATCCTTTTAATCTGGTACCTGACAGCCAGGCCTGTCTTAATAGATTGGAAGAATCATTCTCTGAAAATCAGGATGAAAGCGAGACAAATGAATAAATAATATAGAGAGTAACACCAGGTGGTATGTATAATTAAATTTATGAGACAGTCATTTTGTTCATATGACCTCAAAAATCCTTGGCAAAGATAGAAAGACTATCGTGGATGTGTGCTGACTTGTCTTTAAACTTGAGAGGCAGCCATACACCTGAATCATTTAACTCTGGAATCATCCAGAGATGAGATAGAAAACTTGAGTTTTTAGTCATTCCCTTGATCTACTATATTTGTTCTCTTCTAGGCTATAATTTTCAAGAGACAAGAATACGGTATCCATATGGATAGTAGACACTGATATACAGCAGTGCTGATGTTTTAACAGACTGTTGAACAATGGATGTTGTACTAGGCAGTGCAAATTTAAGGATTTTTCTTTTTTTAAAAAAAAAATTAGATAATCCAATAACTTGCTCAAAGTGATATCCCATATTTTAAATGTATAATTAGGGATTGTTGGTTAATGCATTTCCTCTTTCTGAATATCACTTCTCATGTCAAATATTGATTATATAAAAATTATCTTTGTAAAAATGAAAAGAAAGCTCTCTAATCTGCCAATTTAAAATTGGATTAATAGCAGGCAAGCAGAATGTTATTTCTTCGGCTTCTTTCATTTAATAGTTGCTTTAGAGAAGTATATAAATAAATTAAAACCTTCAAATATAAGGAAGAAATCACTACAAGTGTTTTTTTTTAACTGCTTAGTGGTTCCCAATTTATTTTTACACCCAGAAAGGTTAGGAATGTACACCTATTACAACATAAGTCTCTCATGGCTTATTTACTGCATAAATTAAAAATGTATCCAATAATATTATATAGTATTAGCATTTCCATAACTGATGTCTGAGAAGCTCCTGAGATATACATTTTTCTTAGTTTATATGGGTGTTTCTAAGGAATTATTTGAGATATGCAAAAATAAGAAAAAATACAGATTGAGAGACACTGGTTATTATATACCGGTAATACTTATACTATAACATTTTTGTTTTAGTATGATGTGTGGTCACTAGTTCAATAATCTGTGTTTAAGAAATCCTGGCTTAGTGAATTAATCATACTTATCTATTTGTAAGTAAACCCATTGCATCCAGAGGAAGACAAGGATTGGTAAATGTATCTGGGAAACAAGCTCTGTTAAAGTTAAAGGCTTCTCAACTGTCCAATTCTTCCTGTTTGAGAATAATCAGCTTGTTTTGGGCTGTCCGTTTGCCTACCCATAATTATCAGGTCAGTAGCAGACAAGCTTTTTTAAACAAATTCTATTATAATGAAATCCAGCCAGGAGTGTGTCCATCCATAGATTTCATGACTGTGTATAGCCACCTCACCCATGCATTTCATTTCATGATTCACAGGCTGTCAGTGACAAAGCTCAGTCAGTACAATTTGTGCTCTAACTGGCATGGCAACAACTGCAGGGGATGATGTGATGGCCATAAAAGATATTTAATGGGCCGCACTGTCATGCCGGTTGCAGGCATCCAGATTTATCTCTATCTCTTTCATAGAAATCCACTGGTGTCTTCACTACCACAGGCCAAAAATGGCTATATGAAGTCAAGGTAGTATTTCTTTTTTGAATTGACGCCATGAGATCATCATTCAGGCTCAGTTTAAGAGAACAATATCATCAATATTGCTATGGATTCATGATAATTTAACCCTACCTCAAGGTGCCCAGCACCTATGCATTGTTTGACTTCATTTTAAGATAGCCCACAGAAATAAAATAACATCCTTCCTGTCTGGATTTGCAGTAAGTATATAAATCTTTTCCTTTATTTTGTGCAGCACTATTTCAGACAGAACCAGCTGTAGCCCAAAGCAAACAGTTGATGTAGTTATGAGGAAGGAATACATTTTTGAATACTAACAAGGAAGGAGGTTCTTAAATATTGCGAAGAATCGGGATAATTTTTATTCTGTCCATACTTGTCTGTTGATATTCTTATCTTTTCAAAGATTCACAGACAGAAAAGGTCAATGTCTGTCTTTTTTTCCTTTACTACAATAATAATTGTAATCAAATAATGCACAAAGAATCCTATTAAATGTTGGCTAAAGGCATAACATTCACTCTATTTAAATGGCAAAGTTTAATGAAAGTGAAAATATTTATGTGCAAATGGATTGCTTTTCTGAATGCTGCAATAGTCTGCAACATTAAAATTAGAAAAACAAGTAAATTTGGGGAAATGTACAATTTCTTCCCTCCTTGTACTAATAATGAATGACAAAAATATGTATGTTAAAAAGATGCATACATAAGTGAATATATTACTTATGTTCAAAAAAGGACATTGGGAAGATCAACAAGAAAATGTGCGTATGTATGGGTATTTGTGTTTTAATGCGAAATGATGCGGAAACAGAAAAACTTTCATATGATAAACTAGAAGATTGGAGTTATTCTTTCAGATGGTGATTGATTTAGCTATTTAACAATCCATTCATTCGTTCGTTCATTCATTCGTTGGCTCATTCATCACAATTATATGACTGAGAATCTTACAATTAAGTGAATCTGGGTAATATACCACAAAGTTAAAAACAATATAGATATAGTCCTCACTTTACAACCAGGAAATTACGATGGACTGATAAAGGGGACTTATGACCTGGATCTGAAGTTCCAAAGGTTGTCCCCCTCCCCTGGTGGTCATTTGATTGCACTTTGTTCTCTGAGTTCTCTGAATCCAAGAAGCATATAAGACACCTGAAGAAAGATCACAGGATGGCTATCTACAGATGCAGTAAGGGTGGAATGGTGCTGATGCTTCACTGCCCTTACCATTACAAGGAAGGCCTTAATAGCAAGTTCTAACCTCTGTCAGGTCAAGTCCATTCTTTGTAGAACACCAATGAAACTATAGGTATCGCTTGTTTAAACTCCCTTAACTCTGTAAATCATGGAGAGTGCTGGGATCTGCAAGATGGGAGAGATCAAATAGGTATGAAATGACAACCAAGGCTTCAAATGGACCACGCAGCAGGAACAACTCCCAGGTCTCTCTGAAATCCATCAGGATCCACCTCCAGGATTGGTTCCATCTAAATTCCATAAAATCCAGATATATTATCTAGATTGGAAGGAAATTCGAGAGCTCTGTGCCCAGACTTTGTACTGCAAACTAGAATTGGCTTTTTCCATAATCATTGTACACGATATCCTCTTTCTTGACTAAGGTTGTTTAACCTCTACTCCAGAGAATACCCCATCTCTCTCTCTCCCGCCCCCATCTCTCTCTTTCTCTCATCTTTCTCCCTCTCACTCACTTTAGTAATCTGATCTTACTGTTTAATTTTACTAAACCAGTCTTTTTGCTACCTTAAAGCTTATACATGTAATTGAAGATTAGTTCCTACCATCTCTGTTTCACTGCCAACATCCCATTAAAGGTTTTCTGTCTCTGTGAGGAAGAAAAACAGGATCATGTTTTCTAGGGCAGGACATCAGATAGAAATCCCTCAGCTTCACTTACCCATTAACTGGATGGCCTTTGGGATTTTTGTATGAAAGCAATTGAAAAGCCACTAGGCCAATAGATATTTTTTGTGTATACCTTTGTTTTTAGCCCACTAGGAGACAAATGCCTCCTGCTTAGGAGAAGGGGTGCATTACTCTGCAGGTGAAATGTCATATTGGGTATTTCCTTAAAATGTGAGCTTATGAGAAAAGAATAGAGATAGTCTTAGCAGACCCATGGTCTTTAACACCTAAGGTCAGGCAGAGGCATTGTTTTCCCTATCAGTATCATATAATATAATGCAAAAGACTTTGCATGAGAAATGATTTTCAAAACAAAGAGACAGTGAAATTCTCTTTGTTCTTGCGCTTATTCAGTTATAAAGTGTCCAGTGTGCGTGTAAAATGTCTTACTTTTCATTCTGCGGTCATCACATCATGCTTTGCAGGTTATCTGGTTCTCTACCAGTATGTACAGTTGATTTCCAAGAGGAGATCTCACGAAGGAATTTGTCCCATGCAGGAGCTGATATTCTATAATGATGCTGTTCCCACTAAGGAAGAAATCAGTCCAGCTGATTTCCAAATGATAAATTGTTTGAGAACTTGCAGCAGAATCATCTGTCTTGGGAATGATGGTTGTTACACGGGCCCTCTGAGAATGATCTACTACAAGGCTGTCTAACCTTGGCAACTTGATGACCTTTGGTCTTCACCTCCCAGAATTCCCAAATCAGAATGGCTGGCTGGAGAATTCTGGGAGTTAAAGTCCACAGGTCAAATATGCCAAGGTTGAACACCCTTGATCTACTGTAAGATAAGAAGTTAGGAGATTCTAGCTGCATTCTGAAAGATCATGACTTCAGTCCATAAGCTTATACTAATTTGTGAACTGCTCATTTCTGGGAGAACAGCAACATAAATGCTTTAAGTCTATAATACGCAAAAGCTACCAATGTTTGCCCTGGCATCACAAGGGATAAATGATAGGAAAATAGCTGAGAGTTCAGAAAATCTGAAAATATGGCAGTCATGGGACCAATGATTTGTAAAGAAGATTCCTATCTTCAAATGGAAATAAAAACATTTCTGGAGGCCAGAATGTGCAATTTTTGGTAGCCTAAGGCTGCACTCAACATTTTTCTGGTGGCTAAGAATCACAGACTGGATGAGGGTCACTATGAATCAGTGGGAACCTAGTGAAGGGATCCTGTTTTTTTTTAGTAAAAGTATAGTATATATCTGTTATGATTTATGATTTACTTTTCATGTGTTTCCTGTTTTAAAACTGCAGGAAGCTACGGTATCTCAGTTTTCAGCAGATAGTGACAGCTGAACCTTCAACAGTTTCAAAAAAGTGACACAGGGACCTGAAGGTTACTAATATAAAGACTCATTTCTTTAATAATTCAATTTGCATCTCCCAGGAGTCTCCTTGCATCATACATAAAATTACTGTATGTATCCTATGAGGGATAAATATGATTGTTCAGCTCTTGTTGTTCCTACACATTCATATCCTGTCCTGAAAAGTGATTTTTATATATTTGTAAAATTCAGCCACCGTTTCAGCCAAAATTTTAAATATTTTACCTTTCCAACAACTCTGGCTTATTACAGGTAGTCCTTGATTTAGGGTTGTAATGGAGCCTTGTCCATTACAGTTGCAAGTTGTGATGGTTGCAAGTTGTGATGGTTATAAAGCAGATCACTCATGCGACTGACCTGATATTATGACCTTTTCTGCAGCAGTCATTAAGCAGTCGTAAAGTGAACCAATGGTTTGCTTTGGGTCAGTTTTGCTGAAAACCGGAAGTAAATGCTGTAAAATGCAGCCATGTGAGTGTGGAACACTGCAAACAGCTGTAAATGCAGGCTGTTTGCTAAATGTCTGAAATATAGTCATGTGACCACTAGGTTTTGACAGCTGTCATAACTTCCAAATTGAATCGTAAATACACCTGGGGAAGCAGTGCATAATTTCAAATGTCTGCTGAGTGATCAATCGTAAGTGGAGGACTACCAGTACTGATCTTTTCTTTCCTTAATTTTGTGCAAATGAATGCTTGCATAGGAGGATTGTCTTACACATGAAAAAACTTGTTTTCGGTTTTCCTCAGAACTGGGAAAGAATTAGTGCAAATAATGCTATTATATGTAACGTTTAAATCAGGGACAGTAGGTGAAGAAGACACAACTGAAACTGAAGAGAAGACTCTTAGGGTCTTCCCCAGAAATCCACATGTGCAGTTCATTGCCTAAGTTCCCACCCAGGGAAACACATTATTCCACAGCTACAGATGGATCTATTCTTTGTTGCTTGTATCCTTGCAATTTATATTGATATTGATTATTTTCTAGTATGATTTGATTGCTTATTTTACCATATGACTGTCACTCGGTGTTGTGCTTTGTGATTCTTGATGAGCGTATCTTGTCTTTTTCTGTACACTGAGAGTATATGCACCAAAGACAAATTCCTTGTGTGTCCAATCACACTTGGCCAATAAATTATTCTATTCTATTCTATTCTATTCTATTCT
>JANHZT010008095.1:115842-127402 GCA_032468215.1 Stegonotus admiraltiensis | reverse complement strand
TTGACTGTTCACCGCCCTGAGTCCTTCGGGAGAAGGGCGGTATAAAAAACTAAATAAATAAATAAATAAATAAATAATAATGTGCTTTTATGGTATTGCTGTATTCAGAAATGTTCCTATTATTGGATTAAATGGATTATATGGATTAAAACTTTAGTTTGACATCATTTCAACTATTCAATTTTTTATTTATTTCCAAGTATGTTTTTAGTATGCTTCAGGATGTTATATATAACTGCAGTCTCCAGTTCTTCCTTGCAATTTCTCAAAAGTTTTCTTCCCTTGAAGAGTTGTCTGTTTTTTCAAGTTACTTTTAGAGTGTGTGAGAATTTCTTTTGAATTTCTCTTCATGGCACTCTGATCACCTTTTATTGCTTAAAGGTCTCCTTGTTTTCTGTTATCTATCTTTCGATCCCTTGAAATCTACCTGGCTATTAACATTTTCCAATCTAAAAATGCATCGTGGAATATTTTTTTCTTCTCTGGAAGTTAAATTGAAGTGTGGAAAATTAGGGAGGTCATCACCCCTTTTGGAGAGATATCTGTACCAGGAAAAAGAGGATATTCAGACAATTATCCATATGTTGACCATCACTAAATAAAAACAATCTCTTCCACCTATGAGAATGTCATGCAATTCTCTTCATTGGAGGAAATTTTAGAAGAATATCGTCTTCCATTAAACTGAATGAGAACTACTGGTGGAAGAAAAAATAGCAGGAGAATGTCCATGCACAGCACTAATTCCATATCTACAGGGCTTTTATTGGCTTTTCTAATAACTCTTTGACTTGGGAAGATCATTTTATCACTTTTTGAAACGTATCTCCTTTATGGCTCCAAACGGAAGCCTAATTTATATTTTGTACTTGACCATAGTAGCCTTATTAATTTCCATTTGTACAACAGATGCATATATCATGGGGAAATAATTGTCCCAAAATAGACCACAAAAGTATTTCATGCAAAGATAATGGCTCTTGTATGTAGCATCCAGGTACCTTCTTAAGTGGTTCTATAAATCTGAACTGGTTTCATGAGCTTTGTGCAAATGCATTTTAAACCACACTAATGGTTGATGTCTCCATATCTGCTGCAAGATACTCCTCAACTTATGACCACAATTGAGCCCAACATTTCTGTTGCTAAGTGAGACATTTGTTAAGTTAGTTTTGCTCCTTTTTATGACCTTTCCTGCCACATTTATTAAGTGAATCATTGCAGTTGTTAGGTAAGTAACACGGCTGTTAAGTGAATATGGTTTCCCCATTAACTTTGATTGTCAGAAGGTCACAAATGTGATCACATGACCCTAGGACACTGCAACCATCATAAATATGAGTCAGTTGCCAAGCTTCAGAATTTTGATCATGTGAGCATGGGGATCATGCAATGGTCATAAGTCACTTTTCTCATTGCAATTATAACTGCAAACAGTCACTAAATGAACTGTTGTAAGTTGAAGACTACCTGTACAAGTTCTCATTGTTGTCAAGAACCTGATTTTGTTCTAAATGGAAGAATTAAGCACCTCCAGGAAAATGTTCAATTGAACATTCACAGTGTTAAAAAATTACAGCTTATGTCATGGGTATCTCTTCATCACCTTGAGAGTTACACATGTTTACTAGAGAGTAAAATAATTTCATTTTGTCTTCAGCAATTGTTCATTCCACTTAGCAAACTATCTTCACAGATGTTTAAACAGAGGCCAAGGATTAATTATTTATTCCAAAGGTGCTTTTTCAAGAGGCAACTGGACTTTCTGGTTTTTCTGTGAAGACGTTTCACTTCTCATTCAAAAAGCTCCTTCAGCTCTGACTGGATGGTGGAGAATGGAAGGATTTATACTCCTTGCAGACAGCTGGTCATTTGCATTCTTTTAGTGAGTAGCTAAGGTCACCTGGAGGTTTATCTGTGTCATCAGGGTCACCTGAGTGGTGCAAATGGGTGTGGAGCCTTCTTGGAACTGTTGAAAGGACTGTGTTGTAGATTGGAGATAGATGATGTCGTATTCCTCCCCCTCTGTTGAGAAAGGGCTGTTCAATTTTGACATAGATGGCCTCTTTGACCTCTCTTTCAAACCAGCGGTCCTCTCTGTCCAAAATGTGGACTTTGCTGTCTTCAAAAGAGTGGCCTTTATCTTTTAAATGCAGATGGACTGCTGAATCTAGTCCTGGTGGGTAATAAATCATCAAATGAGTTTGCAAGAATTTTTCCAAAGGTCAACTAATCAGTTTCAAAGGTTTAATTTTTTATGTAGTCAAAGTAATCAAACAACAGTTTGGATTTGTCTAAAAATTGAATGAATTCATCTGAAACAAAATTGAAATTGATTTTTCAAACAGTTACATTATGTAATTTTGAAAACATGAGTGTGTTAGGACATACACATCTGCATAGGCAGAACAAAAGTTCAGATACAGGTTTGAAATAGGTTTTAATCCCATTTCTCACCTTTCAAGTTATGATTTGATTTATTCATTTGCATAGATTTTAATCTTGCATAACCTTTTCTCTAAATCATTTTATCACTAATTTTAATCCCCATAACTCTCCACTAACGGCTTTTCATTATCATCCTATGAATTCTTGTCCTCAGTTTTCTGATGGGTGTTAATATTCCCTCTGCATATTATCTAAATTAAATTTCTTACCAGCACTATTTTCCCATTCCTCTACCAGATCCTGATTTGCTATCAGATGTGGATTTAATAAATATCTACTTTATATTCTAATGTTAGTGCAATGATGAATGCTCCCCTTTTCTGTAACTAATGTCCAGAGGGTTCTCAGCCAAGGTCTAATCTTCCTGTCAGTAAATTTCTAGTTTGAGAATCTCTGGGAATCTTTTCAGATGAATGGCCTTGATGAATTCAGATACCAAGCATCTTGTCCGAGGTGACACATGCTGTGTATCACCAAAGGAACAAGGATTAGCATTTAAAATCCTTCTGGTTCTTGGCTGATAAATGCAGGGCACTAGACCTACAACAAGCAACTGTCATTTTTTTCTGACAATTTATCGTAACTGTGGAATCACTGCAGAATAATACAATGTACTGAAGTATTAAAGACCAGATGATTCTGTTTGAAAACAAAACCGGTATTAATCTACCGAAATCTAGCATTTCATGAATAGTAGCACAAGAGAAGTACAGTCAAGAAAACAAACAAATGGATCATCAAAGAAATCAATCCAGAGTTTTCACTTGAGGAAAAAATAAATTCAACGGAACCCAACCATTTGAGGAATACACACAAACCTGCATCAAGATAAGGTGTTTAAAAATGTTTAGAAAGAACATGAAATAAAACAAGCAAACAAAAAATACACAAAGAACATTATGTAGGTAAAATGATTGAGCCAAGTATAAAACAGAAACAACTGACCCTGGGATGATTGCAAAGTTAGATATTTATCAAATTATTGAAGTGCAAAAATGATTAAGTCCTGGGGTTGGTTGTTAGCTTAACTTCATATATCATCTGAGACCAATATTTTGAGCACGCATAGTAGAGATATGGAATTTTTTGATGTGGAAATTAAAAACAGAGGTAATTTCATTAAATCACTGAATCGAATGAGAAAGTTGACTTGTCACATTGAATGCTTTCAAATTATTGAGTCTTCCAAATAGAAAAATGCCTTTTTCTAAATCTGTTCAGGAACCTGAACTGAACCAATTCAACTATTTGATTTGAATGTCTGCATTGATGAATTGATTAAAAATGAATCCAATTCTGAATCAGCACTTTGTGCTGATCAAATATATGAAACTTAGAAGAAAAGATCTGCATATGCTGTAAGATGTAAACATTAAGCAACATTTCGGCTTGAATTTCCAGTTCTCAAAAGAAATATGGACTCATTGCCATATATAGGAACTTTAGATGCTTGACAAGGGGAAGTAATTTTCCACTATATTTCTACTTCTTAGGTCAACAGTGACTTCATGCAGTCCTCTGCCGCTAAACTTAGTCTGTTCCTAATGGTAAATGCTGTGGTCACAGTGGTGTAATTTTAATTATAAATGTGCTTCCTGGAATTACCCTGTTTCTCTTGATTTGCAATGACTGCCTTCAAAAAAAAAAACATTCTCTGTTCAAAGCATTAAAAACCTTGAAGCTTTATGACTTAGTCTTGTGGATTTTTAAATTTTTTTTTATTTATATGCCGCCCTTCTCTGGAGACTCAGGGCGGCTTATAATGAGTTAAGCAATAGCCTTCATACTTTTGTATATTTTATACAAAGTCAGCTTATTGCCCCCACAAACCGGGTCCTCATTTTACCTACCATTGAAAGGATGGAAGGCTGAGTCAACCTTGAGCCTGGTGAGAATTGTACTCGCAGTAATTGCAGGCAGCTGGAGCTACTTAATAGCACATTAAATTAAGTATTTAATTTATTTTAAACTGTTTTTAATTTTATATTTTCTGTATTTGTTTATTGGCTGTACTCCGCCCTGGGTCCTTCGGGAGAAGGGTGGTATAGAAATCTAAATAAATAAATAAGTAAGTAAGTAAGTAAGTAAGTAAGTAAGTAAGTAAGTAAGTCTGCTGCGCCACTCAGGCTCTTTACATTTGATTTGATGAACTGATGTCATCCTTCTCTTGATTAAGGACCAAACCTCTTCTATCAACATTTTATAGGCTAAAATAGTATTCCCTGTCAAGCAACGTTACATTTTGGTGCTGGTTGATATTTGTGAAATTTTGAGAGCATTTTATAAGGAATCTCACAAAATAACTGCCAGGCTAAATACATCCTACCACGAAGTACCTATTTGCAAGAATCAGCTTGATGAAGATACTTCAAGTCTCTATCTTTCCACTAACACATTCTTTACTTTTGTCTTTTTTTTTCTGAACAAGCAAACGCTTACAACAACTTCAATGGTGTAGTAACCATCATCTCTGTTGGATACAAATGCCCTGGAAACCAGGAAGAAGAAATAAAATGATGATAGCAGTTGTAAGCATGTAATTGCTGATCCTCTTTTCATGATGATTATGTAGTTGTGGCTACCAGTTTGATTTTTTAAAAATTCCCCTGTGGAGCCCTAATGAAGCTTATTTTCCTATGTGTTAAGAACCCTCTGAAGCTCATAATCTCTCATTGGATCCTTCACAACCAGTGATAATCTTGAGCTGATAAAGTACCACACATTTCATCCATATACTACTAAAACTCTTGTTGCCATGAGTGGGCAAAACAGTGCATCATAGAGAAAATTTTTTGAACCAAAGTACTTCAAATGGGCTAATTTACATAATATTTCCACACCTTGGCAATCCATGATGCTAAAGGGAATTAAATTGGAAGACGACGTGGCTGTTTCAATGCTACTGGCTGCTGCTGCACTGCTACTGTGGTCACATGATCTTCATTTTCAATGTTCCATGACCATTTCCAAGCCAGTCTCACAAACCCTGGCTTCCCCTCCCCACTCAGCAGCAGTGATTTATCTCACGGGAAGGGAATAGATATTTCTGATGCTCCCTGCCAGCTTTCACAGGGAAACTCAATTGTGACACCAGCAGGAAGTGAGACAATTGTACAGTTTGTGCATCTTTTTCTCTCTATAAACAAATCCATTTTGACCCCAACATCTCAGGCTTTCATACTGAGTCAAGTTCTCTGGTTTTATTAACAATGGGAATGTTCATAATTTATTATTAATATGAGATACTTCACTGGTTATCTTTATTTATTTCATGTCTTTGCATGCTATGGATCTCTTATGCTGCTAAATGTCATTTTTGTTTTAAAATACATAAAACAGACATGAACATAACTAGTGCATCAACTTGCCATGTTGTTCCATATACCTTCCAGGTCATGCAAACTTGGGAGCCAGACAAAACTTCTTGGAAACCTTGTGTCTAAATCTTTGCCAACCCTGTTGTATGAAATCAACTAGAACTAAGCTTACTGTTTGGATTTGTGTTGTAGCAGATGTCTATGAGATGACTAGCCAAAAAAAGATAGAAAAGACAAGATAGAAAAAAAGGATAGAAAATCCTTTTATAATTTATTACCATGATTTAGGTATGGTCTGACAATTTTCTATATGAATTTTTTAAAAAGTGCCCAGCTATTTAATGCATGATAAATCTGCCTCCAATTCATCATCATCATCATCATCATCTTTTAACGACCCCATAATCCTTTGCTGGGTGGACTGTGGGCAACTGAATGGAGCTAGCAGAGTGTTTTAATGGCCGCATGCCCTTCCTGTTGCCAATGCGGAGTTTTGTTCAGCAGATATATTCTCAGTGTACCCAAAGAGAGAAATATCTGCCTCTACCTAGGATCAAACTCATAGCCTCCTGATTGTGAGATGAGAGCTCCACCTCTAGACCACCGCACCACTAGAAATCTGCCTCCAAATGCAGACATGAAAATGGATGGGTCTATCCTGTCTGCTAATAACTAGTTCAGAGGCTGCTTTTAGTCAACTTAATATAGAAAAGACAGGTATAATCAGGGAAACCAACTGCTCTTGATGGTTGGTTATGCCAATATTATATAATCTTAAAAGATCAAATATCTTCTTCAATTCTTGGCAAGCTCAGATGCCTCTACAAGATGTAGAGAGAAGCCTTGCCTTACTGTAATTACCTTGACCACTGTGCTGGCTTGTTTCATGGGTCTTGTTTGAAGATGATTTGGAAATGTTAGCTAGTACAAGACCTGTATGTTGGTGAGAGCTAGACCTATTAGATGATACAGTACCAGCCCTGCACTATTTGTCACATTTTTCTAAGTCCAATTCAGTCTCCTTGTTTTACTCTTTAACATTTCAGATAGGACCAATTTACCTGAAAAAACAGCTCTAGCTTCCTAAGATCTTGAAGCATTGCTAGTTTTTTTTCCTGAGGTCTGTTTTTAGTTAATACTAATTCAACCTTCCCTGGAATGGCCTTATACCTGATTGCCACTTTAAGTTCTCCCTTCCCACCCATCTTTAAAAAGAGACCAATTTATGATCACAAGCCTTCCTTTGATGGTGTAGAGAGGAGAGAGAGCTTTTTATTGCTGGTAGTTGTTGGTTTTATTAGTCTTTTATTATCATGCTTTCCTTGAAGCCTAGAAAGGTTTCAGTTTTTAAAGATTGAAATGTTTTAACTAAAACACACAGAATTAGTACAGACCAGTCAAAAATGTACTCATCTCAGAAATACGAAGCTATGTTCTTTAAAAAAAAAAGCTTTTCTATTTATTTATTTGTAAAATTTATAGGTCACCCATCTTACCTCAAGATAACTCTTGAGTGCTGATGCTGACAGGACACACTACAGTTTGGGACACCTAAATTTTAGGGTAAGGGGTGTTGCCACACCATTTGGAAGTATACTGGGTACCTTATATACTGGCCTGAGGCAGAGAAGAAAGTTGCCTCGAATCACAGCTCATTATCATGAAATAAAAACCCAGCTGACACTTTCTGCTATCACTCCACCCTCATTATAACTCTCTGCTGAGCACATATTATCATCCGGAGTGCTGTCTAAATTCCATCCTTCCTCCATTTCAATTATTCCCATCTCTGCACATCACCTGCCTGCAGGAGAGACATGGCCTTGAACTCTTTAAAGTGTTAACTCCGTTTGCCTTTTTTTTTTTTTTACCAGAAAGCATCACATAATCCTACTTTTGATGACTGGTGTATAAAAGTAAGCTGTGTTCGTTTTTATGCAACAAGCAGCCGTTTGATTGACTGGAATATTTTCTGCATTGCTGATGCACTTCCTAACTGTATCTCTAGATAATATATGTCCCTTCCACCCTGGGCTTCAAATCCAAGCGTACGAAAACTCAGTCAGAGAAAGCTACATAATTGGCACTTCCAAAATGGGTGATAAAAGTTTCTGCTACGCCTCGCAGTCTTAATATTCTGCAGATGGAATGGTGGTCCTTCAATAACAAATAGGATATTTATTTCTCCAGCAGAAAAAAAATCAAAGCCTTCTTTGAATTTCTTAGAAAACATACAAGCTGGAAGAATAACTCTGGTAAGTCTTATGAAAGTAATTTGGAAAGGACAGTGATACTGAATTGGACTACTAGGCAGAGAAGGAACAGTTTTATTTATTGTGAAGAGGTCAAGCATAATAATGCCAAGCCAAACTTTGCCCTCCATTTTGATCTTATGAATAAGAGGTTTCTGTTTGTCTAATCCCAGCCTGGAGTGCTTAAAGATGCTACTTTTTGCAGTTGTTATTGTATCACAATAATGTTTAATCTTGTCTTCCCATCTTTCTGCAGCCTCCTCGGCTGCCTTTGCATGACTCATGACTTGAAAATGCCTTATGATGGCTACCTTTGGGATTTAATTGAGACTTGGAAAGCTAAAATGCAGAAGTACAGGTAGTCCTCAATTTACAACACTTCATTTAGTGACTGTTCAAAGTTACAACAGCACTAAAAAAAGTGACCTAGGAACATTTTTCACACTTATGACCGTTCCATCATCCCAAGGGTCATGTGATCAAAATTCAGATGCTTGGCAACTGACTCATATTTATGACGGTCTCAGTGTCCCAGAGTCATGTGATCAGCTTTTATGACCTTCTGACAAGCAAAGTCAATGGGGAAGCCAGATTCACTTAACAATGTTACTAACTTAACATCTGCAATGATTCACTTAACAACTGTGGCAAGAAAGATTGTGGGACAATCTTGTGGGAAAGAATGGGACAAAACATACTTAACAATGTTTCACTTAGCAACATAATTTTGGGCTCAATTGTGGTCATAAGTCGAGGACTACCTGTAAAGGTACAATGTAAGGTGGGATAATGTACACACACCCTTTACCATCCTTGAATTGAAGGACAAGCAAGAATGTCATACTTTGACCCTATAGAATTCACCAAAACGTTATCTTTTGGGGAGGAAAAATCAAACACAATTGCTTTTCCCTAAAATTGAAGCTGAATGGAAAAAGGAATGTACTTTTAGCGCAGCAAAAATAATGAAGCATATCACTTGGCAATAAGAAACAATAAAGAAGAAAATGTTGCATAACCAGCAAGAAATGCTGGCAAAAGTTTTGCCCAAAAGATGTCATATATGTCATACATTATTGTTTTGCAAAAATTGGCAGAGTACACAGCAGAAGTTACTCTTATTCAAAGAATGATCACCTGTTCGGTACAGCTACAGTTACGTTATGATTTTTTTGTAAAAGCTACGCCTCAATGTATTATGTCATCATATGTAAGGATTTTAAATGTCTATGGAGAGTGTCAGTCATCCAGGCCATGGTTGTTCCAAAGGTGCTTTTTCAGGAGACAACTGGACTTTCTTGTTTGTTTGTTTGTTTTCTAAAACATTTCGTTCCTTATCCAAGAAGCTTCTTCAGCTCTGACTAGATGGTGGGGGATAAAAGGATTTATATTCCAAGTGGCCTCAACAACTTTCTAAAAGAATGCAAATGACCAGCTGTCTGCAAGGAATATAAATCCTTCCATTCCCCTTCATCCAGTCAGAGCTGAAGAAGCTTCTTGGATGAGAAGTTAAACATCTTCAAAGAAAAATAAGAAAGCCCAGTTCCCCTCTTGAAAAAGCACCTTTGGGATAAGGATTTTAAGATTAAAGAATTCACTTTTTTTTAACTTCCTTCTGGCCTGTTTATAAAGTTATGACATCATGAAGCCCTTAATATCATCTGAAAGCCTGTTTAATGTAGTGGTTGAGGCACCTGGATAGAAACTGGGAATCCATGTGTTCTAGTTCTACCTTAGGTACAAACTAAACTGGATGTCCTTGGGTCAGTCACTTTCTCTCAGTCCTAGGGAAGAAGTAATGGGAAACCACTTCTGAAATCTTGCCAATAAAACTGCAGGGATTTCTATGAAGTCAACACTAAATATATATTTTATGTGATTGAAGAGTTCATTTGTAAAATTATTGATTACAATTTTGAAAGTTTGACTAAATTCACCTGCTTGTTTATTTGTTTACCACATTTAGAGGTCTCCTTGAATCCATATAGATTCTGGTGGAAAATTTCAAAACAATTACTATACCATGTACCATGATGGATTGCAAACACCACTAAGGGCCAAAAGCCAGCTGCAATGGTACACCTTAACTTGCTTTCAAAAAGCAATCCATACTTCCAGTTGTAAGATTTCCAGGGAATGGGGCTACCACCAAGAAGGCCCATTGCCTGATTCATACCCCATGTACCTCACAAGAAGGGAAGACTCTAAGCAGGCTTCTAATAATGTTCTTACCAAGTGATCAAACTCTATTTTGGCAAGCCATGGCTTGCTATAACTCAGGATTATGGGACTATATCTAACAGTTGCCTTCCTCTAAGAAAAGGATACCATTG
This sequence comes from Stegonotus admiraltiensis, assembly GCA_032468215.1. NCBI lineage: Eukaryota > Metazoa > Chordata > Lepidosauria > Squamata > Colubridae > Stegonotus > Stegonotus admiraltiensis. The sequence goes on along the minus strand of JANHZT010008095.1, from coordinate 117,052 downwards.
AATAGTTTTCTGAGTTCCAATAAAGGTTTCAAAAATGAAGAATTCAACTTCTCTGAAAAGTTAAGCGATCATTCAGGCTGTCTGCAGGTGGTGGTTTTTAACTGGCAAAGCACAGATTAGATTAAATCAAAATAATAAATACCATAACATTATGTTTCAAAACATAGCTTTGTAGCAGAAATTTTGTTCTGCTAACCTGGAAAATACACAGAGGATGTTGTCTTTTTTTCTTTTTATCCTTTTGCAATCCATAAATACTTTCTAAGAAGCACAAAGGTTAACAGAATTTCTTCTTCTGAAAGATTAAGGGTATGTTGCATGGAGGAAGTGAAAGGATAACAATGGATTTTTTTTGCTTTTACAAGAATTTCACCTTCTTGAATTAATTTTTAAGTCAATCCATGGTAGATTTATACTAGAGAACAGAAAAGACCTGGAGGCAAGATACCTTATCGTTAGACAACTGCTACATTTTTTCAATCCCACCTGGAGAATTTGGGACTTGGAATTCAGCATGTGATTTGTTTTCTTAGTCCCATGTTGATTATCTACCCATTTCTTCCTCAAGCTTTCAGTTCAGATGCAGTTTCTCAACTAAGCAACTTTTGTTGCTATGACATCTTGCAGAGATATCATATTTTCCCACTTGCAGCTATATAAGACACTATTTATTTTACAGGTTGATTTAATATATTTGTCAAAAGGAACAGTACTTTTACAGATGTCCCCATTTTACATGAAGGGCTAAATCTAGGCAATTTATCATCACACTGTAGAAATGATACCCTCTCTGAATGCAAAACAGGGAAAATCTTAGAACTGTTTTACTATTGGGCCTTGACAGTGCTTGCTGTACTGCTATGAGTATTTCACATTCTTACAGTACACCCTTCTAATTAGGAAGCCCTTTCATTCTAATTCTCCAAGTTTTAATATCTCAAGGGTTTGTTGAACCTTTTGTAATGTCCTGTTCTATCATCTTTGTATTCTCAATACGGAGAGGGCTCGCAACTTGGGCGTCCTCCTGGATGCACGGCTGTCTTTAGAAGAGCACATGACGGCTGTGGCCAGGGGGGCTTTTTATCAGGTTCACCTGATATGCCAGTTGTGTCCCTTTCTGGATCAGGACTCCTTATGCACGGTCACTCATGCCCTTGTCACTTCCCGCCTGGACTACTGTAATGCTCTCTACATGGGGCTCCCCTTGAGG
>JANHZT010008095.1:88875-103386 GCA_032468215.1 Stegonotus admiraltiensis | reverse complement strand
GTAAGTGGGTGCTGCTGGGTGGGAGAGCGAGTGAGGGATTGGCTAGGAAACTGACACAGAACATTGAAAATGAAGATCATGGGTCTGCAGCAGCACCACAGCAACAGCCAGTAGCACTGAAGCAGCCATAACTTTCCCCAATATCATTCTCTTAAGAGTTATAGGTTCTGGATCTTGGATGCATTCTGTAAGTTAGCCCATTCGAGATAACCTAGTTTGAACATTGTTGCCCTATGATGTACCATTTTGCCCAAGTAAAGATCACAACAATGAGAGTTTTAGTAGAGCTAGATAGTCCACATTTTGGTCGAAACTGGAAATCATGCATAAATCATGCATTAATACATGCTTCAATGTATTAATATCATGCAGACTGGACATAGCATTATTTTTTTCAAGTAGACGATTTCGGGTTCATTCTCTTATTTAAATAGAGCTAGGGAAAAGTTCTGTGTAAAAAATGAAGAACTCTTGTCTATCATGGTTATACAAATCTCCAAAAAGGCACTTGGCTAACATTTTAAGAAAAGGAGCCTTTGAAGCGGCTTTGGATCAACATGGCACAATTTGCTTCTATGAATGAAGCACCCATGTTGGTTCATCTTTCCCTGCTTTGCAGCTCCTTTTCTAATTGGGTACTCTCAGCACAAATTCTGGGTGTTCTTATAACATGCAGTGAAACTGTCCAGCCTATAGCCTTCTTGGTGCAAAATGAAGAACTTCCAATTTGGTAGGTTTGGCATACACTGAATCAGTGGTGGGATTCAGCCAGTTCGCACCACTTCGGGAGAACCGGTTGTTAACTTTCTGAGCAGTTTGGCAAACTGGTTGTTAGAAGAAATCATTAGGGCAGAGAACTGGTTGTTAAATTACTTGAATCCCACCACTGCACTGAATCCTGCAGGTGGAAATATTTTGGCTAGCACTGGGGGAAGTATGAGAGGGCCTTTTCCAGCAACACTGGCCCTACATGGCGCCACACATGTTATTATTTTTCTTCAAAGACTGGTGTTGACCATCCCCATTCTACAAAGTCTTCCTGAAAAGAAAACTAAGCCACTTTGTACAGGTTTATTGTCTATCAGTATGAACACAATTGAACTAGTTGAGCCAGTGGTACAATACCGAATAAGGCAGCTTTTTTTTTATTTTTGTATGGATTTGTTTTTCCGCTACTTTTTAAATATTGCATTTAAAATTTCATAAAACTTCCATTCATTAGATGAAGGAATGGAAGTTTTGAATGAAAGTTTATTATAGTCAAAGAACAAACCTAAACAACAACAACAACAACAAAGAAAACAGCATACATTTTGACATTTCAAGGGAAACAAGGCATTCAGCCAATAGTTTCTTTCTATGTCTAATCCTGGCAGCCAAAAATTTGGCTGCTGCCACAGTCACACTGGGACTAAGTTGGATAAAAGAAAGTTTACATTTATTTGGTTCAAATGGTTGAAAAAGAAATAGAAAAGAAAGAAAAGATCTCTCAGATCTGTATACAGCCCACAAACCCCAAGTACTCCTGACTCTACTTTAGAGTACAAGGACCAGGGGTGAAATTCAGCAGGTTCTGACAGGTTCTGGGAAACCGGTAGCAGAAATTTTGAGTAGTTCAAAGAACCGGCCAATACCACCTCTGGCTGGAGTGGGAATGGAGATTTTGTAATATCCTTCCCCCAGGAGTGGGGAGGGAATGGGGATTTTGCAGTATCCTTCCCCTGCCACGCCCACCAAGCCACGCCCACAGAACCGGTAGGGAAAAAAATTAGATTTCACCCCTGACAAGGACAGATTATGGGTAAAACAGACACACCCTGGAATCTTCCTAGCAGGACTCAGATGAAAACGCTCATGATGACTCTGTAATCTGGTAGGTACACTAACTTCAATTGGTCAATATGAGCCCCCTCTCCAGCGGTTTTGATAATGTATGCTTCACTAGGAGAACCAGGTGAGTTAGCTTTACTAATGTTAGCTTTACATCCTGTCAGCTTATATGTCAGAATCTTTACCTAATTAATTTTTTAAAAAAATATCAAGTTTTTTAATTTTATATTACATATACATATTAATGCATGAATAGTGTGCCACCTGGGTGCCAGACATTTCAGTACAGATAAATTAATATTATTAATCATAATTATCACATTCATCCAGCTTATATATTTCCAGTAGTAATACACACTTATATCAAATTATAATATTTCATTATTTCATATTGTTTAAACATATATAATACTACCACCATTCAGTTTCTAAACCTCCCTCTTATCATTGCACTTATCTTATTTTATAAAAATATGTATACTAATATTCCCCCTTTCTCTTATTTGTCTTTATTCTAACTTTTATTCATGTCACCATTATATTAAAAGTCGTTCCCTTTGTATTGCAATACTATCCTTCATTATTTCATTGTTCAATATTTAAATATACAATTCTAATACCAATCACAGTATTATTTAAACATGCAAATTAATTCTATTCATATTCTTTACATTCATCCAATCTATATAATTCCACTATTAATACACCTGTTTATATTAAAATATGTTCATCATTTTATTACTCATTATTTCACTTTATTATTCCACTGCATCATATTATTTAAACATACTCAATAATACCATAATTCAATCTCTAATTTTCCCATTTTTAATACTTAGTTCTTATTCATATTTCCCATATTTCACTCTTCGAATCTATTTATATTAAAATACTATCCTTCATTGTTTCATTATTCAATGTTTCAATATACTATTCTAATGCCAATCACGATATTATTTAAATATACAAAATAACTCCATTCATATTCTTTGCTTTCATCCAATCTATATAATTCTAATACTGATACACATGTTTATATTAATTTTTTTGTTATTTAATTGCTCAACATTTACCATTCACAATATTCTTTAAGCTTCCTTAGTAATACCATCATTCAATCTCTAATTTTCTCATTTTATTATTACTTTTGTTTCATCATGTAAACATATGTAAACAAGTAATTCCTCAATCTCTTATAGAACAAATTCCTATCTGTGTTCAAATTTCTCATCCTGCCACCATTATAAAAGAAGGAAAGAGAAAGAATTTTTTTCTTTCTTCTTTTTCCTATCCGCCTTCTATCCATCGTGTCTTATCCACATCAATACTTTAATTCTTATTCTTTTTTGACTTGCCTCCCATATTCTTCTCTTAAATCTTTATCTCTGTCTATATCTGTGTCTATACCCTGCCTAGTTTTAAAATTATGAGCCCGGACCCCTGTTCCCCTTTCCCAAGTATGTTCCTGCTTCTCCCATTCTCTTTTCAGATCTCTTAAAATGTTTTTCCCCTGGTTTGATTCATCAAACATTATTAATTTTATTGATGACTCCTCGTTATCTTCATTTTGTTGATTCCTCAATTCTGTTTTTCCCTCTATCCCTTCTGGTAGCTCCTTCCTTTCCTTGGCATCTTGGTCATTACTCATTGTCCTTTGTATAATATTTTCCCATTTTTGATCTATGCCATCCATTAATTCCATAATCACCTTATGTTCTTTCTGTATCATATCCTTTATGCTTTGAAACATCCAGTCCATCTCGTTCCAGGTTCCACTCGTTACCTCCTTATGTTGCATCTTATCTTGTTTTAATAAACTCTACTTTTGCCCAATAGCCCAAGAACCATTTGTTTAAACCTGAGGTTACTCTTCAAAGTATACGCTAATCATAGTTCTTTATGTTCCATAAGTAGTCAGTCAGTTCCATTTACGTAGTCCAGTTATCCAAGCCTCTTTAAGTCATCTTTATAGATTCAGTCATATAACTTAATGTTCAGAGGTCACTTTAATTAAGTGTCTTCCTTGTTCTCACATTTAAATCTCCAGTGGTCATAGGGTAGATGTATATAGTCCAGTAAATATTTCAACAGTCCTTTAAATGGGTATTCCCAGGCTTGTATATTTTCCTTTCACCAGCAGGTGGCACTCTCAGATTAATTTTCAATATTATTACTAAAAATCTGGTTTTAATTATTTTAAATTGTAATTAAATTATAGAAGCAGTGTTAATTTTTTAGATCTGTAATTGTAGCATTTTAAATTGCCTTCCTAATGTCACGTCTTCCCAATTGGAAAGTCCAATTTCCTATTTTTTGAAGATTTTTCTCTTTAATCCTTTCCTTCCAGTCTGATAGTTTTCTCAGAGTATTTGATCGCTGCTTTAACAGATAGTTCTGAGTAAATCCCAGATTTCTCCCTTGGGGTTAACTTTTGGGCAAAAAAAATCCTCTCACCCAGTTCCACACTGTTCACCAAAATTTGCTTCAGCTCAAAGCTTAGATGGTCATCGGCTGTCCCAGATTCGTGGCAGCCATCTTAAGTTGTCTTTTCTCCTTGTTGTGACTGAGAGGGAAAGTAAGCCCAGGGTCAAGCAGGAGAGCTGTGACTCTCTGAGACCTCGCAGGGCGTCCCTTTTTGCTTCACCGCCCCTCCAAGGCAGCTTTGGCTCCTTTCAGAGCCCACCAATGGGGAGAACTCAGCATGGAGACTCGAAGACCCGCTTTCCATATCCGATCTCATGGCCATGTCAACCGGAAGTCCCTAATTAATTTAAATCGAAAATGGCAAAAATCATTCATGATTAACTGTCCAACTTTTCAAGTTTGGTTTTATGTTTCAAAAAAGAAAAGTATGATTGCCTAACACATTTCAACAGCAGGAAATATTTTTAGAGCATGAACTGGAAAATTAGAGCCCTGTTCACAAAAAAGGTTCTCCCTGCAGTATTAAAACAATAACCTCTCCTCCAAGGGTATGTATTTATCTCTTTTTCAACTGAGAATGGATACAGACATTCTCAAATAAACTCAGTGGACCAGATTACGGTTAAGCCGTCTTTAAAAACAACAAAGCAACCTCTGCCAACATCTTTCCTTTAGCATAGATTTTTGCAAACAATAATAGATCCAGAGTTATATTTTATTGCACACATCCTTTATCACAATTCATGAAAGTTTGGTTTTTGCAGATCCCTAGGTGGTAGGACCAGACTAGTCTAGAATAATGACAAGGAGACACATGATGCTTCTCCCACAGTGTAATACTGAACATCTTTTGGGCATGCCTTCTGATCAGTGGTGGGTTTCAAAAAATTTTAGTAGCGGTTCTGTGGGTATGGTTTGGTGGCATGGATTGGTGGGCATGGCAGCGGAAGGATACTGTAAAATCCCCATTTCCTCCCGATCAGCTGGGACTCGGGAGGCAGAGAATAGGTGGGGGCGGGAACAGTCAGAGGTGGTATTTACCGGTTCTCCGAACTATTTAAAATTTCCACTCCCGGTTCTTCAGAACTGGTCAGAACCTGCTGAAACCCACCTCTACTTCTGATGACAGGATCACTGGTGTTTCCCAAGCCAGACCACAATCTGTGCCTTGGCCTCTCTTGCTGAGTTTAGATTCATTATAGGCAACTCACGCTGTATATATTTATTTTCATCTCCAGATGTTTGAAATGAGTTGCTCAGATCACTTTTTCAGTTTTCTCCAAACTCACATAAATCCTTGGCATCTGCAAATTGACCTTTCTTCGCTGCTTGAGTCTCTCTAACCAGCCAAAGGGAATTTTCTCTGTCTGTGATTCAGCATCTGTCCAGAACATTGGATTCAACAGACAGTGACTAAGTGCAGATTTCATTCTGGGTCCAATCCTCTTCTCTCTTTCCAAAAGTAAGTTTCATGCAAGTACCAAATGTCTTTCTCTTTTTGGCATGCTTTCACTATTTGCACTTGACTGCCGTTCTAAAACTACACAATGTCAAATCTTTGTTAAAGGGCTGTAAAAAAATTATTTGTGGTTCGCCTTTATGCTTTCATTGGCTTTTGTTGTTACATTCTCCCTCTGCTTCAAGACTTCCAAATTAAATAAATATAGATGTGGAACCCACTGACTGCATTGGCTTTTGATAAGGCAGAGGCTGTTATCACCTGCATTGAGATCAGAACATTCTCGCCGTGCCACTGAATATGCTTGTTCATGGAACTAGGGACTTTAATGGCCTCTTAGCTTTTGAAGTTCTAGCAAATAGAAGATGTGGAAAAGGCATTAAATTAGTGAGGCATTAGAAGTTCAAGGCCTTCAAGAGTTCAAGGCTACAGACCCAAGAGGTTCTAAGGTTTTAAAGGTAGTACTTCTATTGTGAGCTGGGGAAAGGATATAGACCAGGGGTGAAATCTACTTACCTTCCTTACCGGTTTGGAAGCGTGCGCACATCATGTGTGCATGGACACCTTCTGCGCATGCACAAAACCTGTGCATGCGCAAAACCTGCACATGCGCAGAAGGTAAAAAAACCATTACTTCCTAGTTAAAACCAGGAAGTAATGACATCCAGGCAGGCGATCACTACCGGATCGCTGAACCACAGGGAAAAATTGCTACCGGATCGGACGATCCATTCTGATCTGGGAGCATTTCACCCCTGATATGGACCCTCTTCTCGCCCCCAAATGCAAATGAAAATAAAGGCAATGAGAGTCACTTCACTGTCATCTTCTGTTCTTGTCGGTTTATTCCTTTCTTTTAATAGAAAGAGATTTGAATGTATCTGAATATCTAACAAGACGGTTCTGAGGCTGGAACATTTATTACTGTTTTACATAATGTCAGAAAACATGCCTTTACTACAAAACTTGAGGTATTGATCCTTAATGTTAAAAATCCATTGGAAAACATAGAATCATTATAATTTCATACAATGCTATCACATTTATTATTTCCTGATGCAAGAAATATGACGTGCTGTTATGTTCAGCCGTGCTGCAAAAGGTCACAAAATATTCAAAAACATCTATCTTTTTCTTTTAGTTTTGAAAATACCCAACTTGGAGGTTCTGGAGAAGCATAATGAGAACTACTCAGTGGTGGGCTGTTGCCGGTTTGGACCAGTTCGGGGAAGCCGGTAGTTCCAATGATCAGCTGGCCCCGCCCACCTGCCTCCGCCCTATCCTGTCCTATATTTCCTTCTTTCTGCACACTCACATAACTGGTTGTTAAACCAGTTGCAGCCCACGACTGGAACTACTGTTGCCCCAAGTGCATGCTCAGAACTGGCCATTCAGTTATAGGACTTCTTGCAGGGTCTGTGTTCTCCTCATCAGATTTGCCTCCCCTCATTCAGAAGAAATAAGTCAGTTCTTTTTTGTAAACAATATTGGCTATAATATTGCAATTGCAACTTATAAATTAAGTTTTTAAAAGAAAATTAGCAACGGCTATATAGATGCTGCTTTGGGGAATGACTAAGGCTCTTCATTATGATTATTCCCTACTTTCCTTCCAACATCTCTCACATGAGAATGTTATTGTTGAGGTTTGTTTTATTTTTTCTTAGAATGGCAATTGTCCTGTATTTCATGAGAAGCAACTTTTGAGTCAGCTTTTTGACTGGCATTATGGGCCTGTGTACATGTGTTAAGTTTGGTTTAAGAAAAGGTCAACTGGTGCTAAAACACTGCTCCATCTACTCTATTTTGACAATCTTCAGCCGGATCTTTAAGCAAATGGCTTGCAATTCCGTTCAGCCTCCTTTAGCAAAAAATCTGTGTGGAGAATGAGCACACAGTGGCTGCCACCTGCTAATAAACAAATGGTGTGCAGAGTTATTGAGCTCCCATTCTATGATTTGCAAGTTGAAGATCTCACAGCTGTTCATCATTTTCATAATTAGACAAAAATAAACTCTCTTGCAAAAAAAAAAGCCTCCCAACTTGATGGATGAGTGACAAGTTAGCCAAATTTTAGTCACCACATGCCAGTGAAAGATCTATTATTGGGCACTCATTTGATATAATCATCCATTTTAAAACTTAGACAGATGTATGTGACAGTGATAGTATTCATGGATGTGTGTGTGAATGACGGAGACAGGGAGAAAGGAAGAACTATTCTGATACCACAAAACTGAAATCAAGAATGCACATTCATTGACAGTGACCCAAGACAATGCAGAATAAACCTGGAAATCACACTTGATTCCTTTTTGCACTTATGATATCTAAGGAGTCTTCTAAAAAAGAACTATGGGGCTTACTGAGATATTATGCAAGCAGATAAAAGTGATAGTAGAAAGAATTGCATCACTTATTGGAGAATCTATGTCCTACATTTGAATATCAGATTAAGGCGCCCTTCCTTTTCCATTCCTATATTAATCTTTGATGTCTTAAATAGTCAACAAATTGCACAGCTATACCAGGTTTCTCCTGGGTTCTGTCACATATAATCTCAGAACAGAAGTTTGTTCAATATCTGTAAGATGGTATTGTACACAGTTGTCTCTAGCTTTTCAAGTTCATCAATATCCTGCTAAAATCTACAGTACTATGTCTCTCCTCATCATCTAAATTACTATATAGTGGTAGTGGTTAAAATATTGGTCTAGGAATTAGCTTAGGCATAAAAGTCAGCTGAGTGACTTCAAGCCAATCACTCACTCTCAGTTCAACTCTTCACAGGATTAGTATGTAGGAAAATAGGAGGGAGGAATATTAGGTATGTTCACAACTTTGAGTTATTTATAAAAAATAATAAAGGCCATATATAAAGCAAATCAATCAATCAATCAATCAATCAATCAATCAATCAATCAAACGGGACAACACACACACACACACACACACACACATGTATATGTACTCATCACACCGATGATGAGGCACGACCACAAACCAGAAGCCAGACCACAGCTGCATCATTAGCCACTTTAAACCCCTCAAATCCATACATGAAGCAAACTGACACCCACCAGGAAGCCGTGGCATGACCACGAATGCAAAGCCGAACAACAGCAACGCAGCTCACCAGCTCAAATCCCCCTGTAATTTCGACTAACCAGAGCACAACCAAGCCCCCACCCAAACAGAACACACCCCCAGCCAATCAGAACACAGCCAAGCCCCCACTCAATCAGAACGCACCTCCACCCAATCAGAACACAGCCAAGCTCCCACCCAATCAGTTCACACCCCCACTGGCAGTTAAAAAGAAGAAACAGCTGCGATCACTCATTGCTCCCAGAAGCACGAAGCCGAAAGCACCAGTCTGAAGATGACAAATGAGACTTCATCGAAACATCGTGAATCCAATTTTACTCAGGAGAAAACCCGAACAACCAAAGACCTACATATGTGTATATGTGTACATACACACAAACAGACACACTGAGCGTGCATGCAAACACACACACACACACACACACAGAGTAAAAATGAACCTCATCCTTTTTGGAATCATATGTCAAACCAAGAATATAATTTTCCTGCAGTGCTCAATAATTCAGTACTATTACATTTAATCCACAGTTGGAATCAGTTGGAGATCAACACATGTACCTCACATGTTCTAAAGAGGCTACCAAAAGCCCTATATAGTGAAATAGAAAACCTTTATGAAAGAATGAAGAAAATTAGAGCAATGATGTTACTATGTTATAGCAACAGCACTTAAGACTTATATACCTCTTCACAGTGCTTTTACAGCCCTCTCTAAGCAGTTTACACAGTCAGCCTATTGCCCCCAACAATCTGAGTCCTCATTTTATCCACCTTGGAAGGATGGAAGGCTGAGTCAACCTTGAGCCTGGTGAGATTAGAACTGCCAAATTGATGACAGCCAGTAGTCAGCAGAAATAGCTTGTAGTACGGCATTCTAATCGCTGTGCCACTGCGACTCAAATGATACATTTTAGGTTTGGTTTTTTTATATATATAAGAATCTTTTCCATTCTCAAACTTTTTTTCTATGGTGATATGATGTGCTTTTCACTAAACCAAGAAGCAACATATTTTATCCTAAATTTGCATTCCTACACATATATGGACTTCCATCCTCAATAATACATGTCTTCAAGGCAACAAAGGAGACTGATTATAGCTTGGGATAAAGAAATCTCAAAAACCATCCAATCCACAACAAAACCGTGTGCGAGAAGTTAATCTCACCCATGATGGGTTGCTGCTGTGGCCTAGAGGTGGAGCTGTTGCCTCATAATCAGAAGGTTGTGAGTTCGATCCTAGATAGAGACAGATATAGGGTCTCCTGCTTGGGCAGCAGGTTGGACTAGATGACCTGCAAGATCCCTTTCTAACTCTGTTAATCTGTTAAATACACATTCATAAACATAGGTACATACTTCACTGACCTTATTTATTTTTGTAGTATTTTAGAAGGTGTGAGAGACATTTTTTGTCCTTCTGAGTGTAATGAAATCTTTAAATATCTACAATATTTCTGTTACTGTTTCAGTTAATTCGCAGTGTAATGGAAGATTCCCTAGAACATTAATTATGGAATAATGGACCACAGTATCAATAAACAAATCAATCCTCAAAATGAGTGGAAAATAATGGGGCATGTATGCAGTGGTGAAATCCAAATTTTGTTACTACCGGTTCTGTGGGCATGGCTTGGTGAGCGTGGGGTGGCTTGGTGGGCGTGGCAGGGGAAGGATACTGCAAAATCTCCATTCCCACCCCACTCCAGGGGAAGAATACTGCAAAATCCCCATTCCCTCCCCACTCCAGGGGGAAATATATTGCAAAATCTCTATTCCCACCCCACTCTGGGGCCAGCCAGAGGTGATATTTGCTGGTTCTCCGAACTACTCAAAATTTCCACTACCGGTTCTCCAGAATCTATCAGAACCTGCTGGATTTCACCCCTGCACGTATGTCTTAATGTGTATTGGTCTACCCCAAATGGATAACTGAATTAAACTGATTTTGGGTACATTTACGTGTACTGTACTTACCAATGGACTATGTGAATTGAATGGAGAGTAGATATTTGAAGAAGACATCATTTAATTTGAGTTTCTGATGAGAGATTCAAGGACTAGAACTCCCCATTGTTGCTCTTGGGTGAATTCCAGATTTGGCAGGGCACACTGGCCTTTTTTGAGCAGGCCTCAGAACAACTGTATATTATTTCCCCTTAATATAGTAATGCAGCTTTGCTTTGGTCATTGAATTTCATGGTGTTACAAGAAGGTTGTCAAAGCTAGTTAACAAGCTGGGTGACTCTTGTGAGCAATATTCTTTGTCACATGGCAGACTGTGCAGAGCACATTAGCATAATAGGGACAGACATTGGCTCAAGGTTGAGAACCACTGGCAATTTCCTCTGTTGGTTAGCAGAAGCCAGCTGATACAGAGACTACAATCCTACAAAAGTGGGTGGGTCCAGGCTGGCACAGGAGCAACATTTATAACGTCGCTCTCTTCATTTTTAAAGAGGTTATATGGTTGCAGACAGTGGTGTCTGTAAATGTCAGCCTGATATCCATTCATCTCTTGCAAAGAGATTTTACTTGCCTAATCAACTAGAATTTACAAGCAATGTTTGGTCCCAAGAATTACTGCTGTGTATACTTGACTGGTCAAACTTGAACTCATATTAAAAGGACAAGGAGGAGAGATGAACTCACAGTTATGTTGGCACAGCATATTTGGATATCAGTAAAAAATTCCTAGCAATAAGAGTTTTGTAACACTTGAACACAGTGTTTCAGGAATGGTAGAGCTGGAGGTGTTTAAACAAAGATAGTAAAGTATTGCCATCTAATAGAATATTATACTGCATTCTTAACCGAGGAGTTTCAGTGGAATGACTTCCAATAACAAAAAACAAAACAAAACAAAAAACAAGACAGAAATAAATTATATGCCAGTCATTGCATTTTTGTGTCTGAATACCCATTTAGCTATTTGCTAAATGGGTATTCATTTAATATATATATATATATTCATTATATATATGTAGGTCTTTGGTTGTTCGGGTTTTCTCCCGTGTAAAATTGGAAGTATCTTCGCGACGTTTCGACGAAGTCTCATTCGTCATTATACACACACACACACACACACACACACACACGGGTACCATCACAAGATAACTGCTATAGTTGTTGTTCAATACACACAATCACAAAATTTATTGCTGCAACAGAATGCCCATTGCATGGAAAGCCACACTGGTTAGGCCAGGGGTAGGCAAACTTAGCTGTTTTACACCTTGTGGACTTCAACTCCCAGAATCCCTAAGACAGCTTGGCTGACTCAGGAATTCTGGGAGTTGAAGTCCATAAGGTGTAAAAGAGCCAAGTTTGCCTAACCCTGGGTTAGGCTATGAAATAAACATTCACTCCTTTCAAGGAACTATTTTCTGCTGCAACAAAACATGTATTTTACATGTTGTGAAGTCCATATCAATAAATCCTTAAAATGGTTTCCTCCCAATTAGGAAGATAATTGTAGAATAATTTTCCATGTAGGTACATAAAACATTCACACAGTCTACATTATAGTGTGGGGAGGGAGGGAGAGGGATAGAGAGAGAGAGAGAATAACTATCATACATTTTAATTCTTTTCTATAGCAGCACACACAATTTCAGGGAAAATTGTCTCAGATTAGGAGGGATGTTGCACTGCCAACAAAAATTTTGGTTTTCTAGTAATAGGAAGAAATTTAAAAGATCTGTTGTTTTAAACTAACATAATCTTGGATTTCATCTTAAATTTGGAAGGTAGGAATAAAGAAAGCAAGAATAGCAGTTGAGAGAAAAGGCAATATTCATTGATATGTGTATATAGAACATCTATGGAACGCTCCTCTAGATTTCTTAAATGTGCATACTTAGAGTACATTAAGGGTTACTATAGACGTCTTCAATGCCTTCTAGATGAATGGTCTTTATCATCTAGAATTCCCTCGTCAACAGGCCACTGTGGAGATTTGTAGGATTTTAACAGATCTCTAATTCAAGGATAAGGTTATAGGAGATATGCCTAAAATGCTGTAGATACCTGTGGTCTACCTGATAATATACGATATAATATAAGACAGCTTCTTACGCTCCTAAATGAATTCTTATAAGGATAAAGCAAATCTATATAATTCTTTAGAGGTTGCCATTTCTTAATAAAAACATATCTCTTCAGCACTGTAGGAGTGAAAAAGTAAAAATAAAGATTGTTATTCATAGTGGTCATTGAATTCAGGAAATTACACTTAACATCATTGGGATATTGGGACCATTTCCTTGCAATACAGGCTGTCATTTAAGAATATGCTTAAAAAGACAGATCAATAACATTCAGTTTCCTCTCCAGAGGCTCATGATAAAAGCTAATTCATCAGAAGAATTGTCTCATTACATGAGAGCCAAAGAGGCTAAGATTTCATGTAAACTTTTCAAATATTACTAATAAAATAGTGACAATCTGAGTTGGCAGATTCAAAAGGCGTTGTTCCCTTCTAAAATTAAATTCTGACTTTCCTTTTAAATGTGAGTCCCTATCAAGCTTTTGACTGCTTTGGGTGACATATAGAAAAGTCCATAGTTATTGCCTGGTTTAGCATAATTCACTGTCTTAGCATAAACCATAGATAAAAGTTCACTTGTGGATAGTTCAGACATCTGCTGAATACACAGTAGCCACAATACACAGCTCCTCATACCCATTTAATCAGCATCTCTGATACATTTCTCATAGTTGACCATATGGGCTGTGCAAAATCATTCTCTTGAAGGTTCTCATGTCATCTCCCTTTGAGGTCTTGTGTGGTTGCATCAAGAGCCTCCCTGCACCATCTGATGCTTTGGTTGTTCAAGAAATACGGTCAAAGAGAAGCTTTGTGCATAACTGTGCATAATAGGTAAAGGTAAATGTTCCCCTCACATATATGTGCTAGTCGTTTCCGAGTCTAGGGGACGGTGCTCACCTCCGTTTCAAAGCCAAAGAGCCAGCACTGTCTGAAGACGTCTCTGTGGTCATGCGACGCACGGAACGCTTTTACCTTCCCACCAAAGGTGGTCCCTATTTTTCTACTTGCATTTTTTACGTGCTTCCAAACTGCTAGGTTGGCAGAAGCTGGGACAAGTAATGGGAGCTCACCCTGTTACGTGGCACTAGGGATTCAAACTGCTGAACTGCCGACCTTTTGATCGACAAGCTCAGCGTCTTACCCACTAAGCCACCGCGTCCCTTCTGTGCATAATGCTACCAACCAATCAAAGCTTTCTAGAAGTTTGTTTCTGTTTGACTTGTCATGGTGGTTCATGGTCATGGTGGCTCGATTGTGGTTGTAGCTATCCTGTATTAGGTAGAGGAAGACTGAGCCATTTCCACCACATTGTCCCCATTTTACTCACAGAAGGCTGAGAGATATTGTGGATTAATTTTGCTCTATGCCAAGAAGTTCTATTCCTATGACCAGAAACTGGAATCAGGATATAACAGAGATAAACATATAATATCATATTTAAGATAAATTAAAAGGAAAACACAGGTAAAATGGTAATCAATTGTCATTTAGCCATGGTTTAGCCATTAATCTGGGTTATGATGTCATACTGAGCTCAATTAAGTCTCAAGAGCCTTGGTGGCACAGTGGACTAAAGTGCTGTTAAGTAGCACCAGCTGCCTGCAATTACTGCAAGTTCAAATCTCACCAGGCTCAAGGTT
>JANHZT010008095.1:61077-76861 GCA_032468215.1 Stegonotus admiraltiensis | reverse complement strand
AAAGTATGAAGGCTATTGCTTAATGCATTGTAAGCTGCCCTGAGTCTCCGGAGAAGGGCGACATATAAATCAAATTTTAAAAAAACAAACCCAAAAGCAAAACTTGACTATTGGGTCTTCTAGTAGGAAATGTCAGGAATGTGTGTCAGAGGAAAGAAATATCTGCCAGTTGTAACAAAGGGAGAGAGAGACGTCTTTCTGCACCTCTAAAGTTTGCAACTGGAATTACAGAATTGGTTATTGTTTAAGTTTTAACCCAAGTCTGATTTATTATTTCTTGCATTTCACACCAAGCATTCCATCAAACATTTTCAGTGAGAAAAGGAAGCAACTAAAGAGTCCAAAATATTATCCTGTTATGTGTCTTATAGTGCTCCAATTACAGGCCCCATCAAACACTGCTTCAGCATAATTGCTTGGTCATAAAATTGAGTTAATTTTTCCTTGCAACAGCAATATTATTATGACAACAACCAAACTCAGCTATCAGGTGAAATCAGTAGATACTAGGTCCTTCAAGACACGTGATATGAAGAGGAGCTTCATGAATGAACGTATATATGAACAAGCTCCTGTTGAATCTGCTACTTGCCATTTTGTTTTAAAACAATAGACTAATCTATTTCTTTAGTTTTCATCTCCTCAAAAAGTGATGGTTCAAATCAATGGTCTATCATGCTCTGAAATACAGAAAATACAGAAAGTTATCATATTACTTCTTGATTTTGGAGTCTACAAAAGTTTCTCCAAGTAGTTCTATCTTAATTTTTTTCCTCTTTACTTCCAATTTTTTTTGGCAAACTGCAGTATATAGCTGAATAAATAATTAACTAACTGATAAAAGAAACTGCTCAGGGAACAATAACAGAAATGACTTCTTTCACATACTTTTATAGTCTCCTAGAACACCTGCAGTTATAGAACATTACAAATGGTCAGAATTTTATAAGCGTATTTCTGCGAAATGACTGCAGCTTCTCTGAAGAATTCAGTATATACATACGGAGTATTGAACTCTAATTTGCACACAAAGAATGTGGGACTACTTTTCATTCATTGCTACAGTAATCTACAGTAATGACATAGAACTTTGTATCTTGTGTGAGAAGATCTAAACTCACAAATGTATGCTTGATGTTCTCCATCAGTGGAATTGTTCCACAGTAGGAAAGCTTATGTTTAATTAATCACGCTATTACTATTACTACTTCTATTGCAACTACTCTGATTTGAAAAGTAAAATTCTTTGGGCTGACTACAGAGATCCTAAAATATTAAAAAGCAGGAAAGTGCTATGTAATGAATGCACAAAGATATAGTATCATGAATGAACCATACTGTGCAATACTGCATTGTATAAAATTTACAGGACAAGTTCATGCACAAGACGGCATCTATACTTACAATGCAACATCATGGCCAATGCAGAAAATTGCACCAATGTTGCTAGCAAATCCACACTTACCAATGGAAATTATAACAAAATGCTGCAGTGTGGAGCACTACCATTTTGAACCCCAATTTATACTTTATCATTTCTCTTCTTCCTCATTGTTCATTAAGAGCCAGCAAATCAGCCAACCTGTGTCACTCTCAGGCCTTCTTGGAGTGCTTGGAGAAAATACCCAGTTGAGTCTTTTTCCCCATAAAGGCTTGTTCCAACAAGGCCACTGATAGCTTTGGGCACAGATCCAGCTGGTTAAGTTTGATAATCAGTGGGACAGCATTACCAGAATGAATGGCTAGATCCCGTACCTCACGTGTAGCTTATAGACAAAATTAATGCTTGATACTGTTGCAACTTGCAAGCTAGTCCTAATTTATTTGGTCCCTACTTTTTTGCTCAGTCCCATTTTTCATATAAGATGCTTTTGCTATGGTCCATTTCATTTATCATTTGGCACAGTGGTCTTCTGTTATGACTGCCACATCTTGTTTGTTTAGGCATCTTCTATGTAAAGACTGGCAAACTCTGAAATATAATTTCCCATGCCGAGTGCCTAATATTTCTAGACTTAAAAAAAAACCAAAAACATGGTACGCTCTCTCTCTCATCTATTTTTCCGTCAAATAAATCTTACTGTAACTTGGTTGTCTTCCTTCCTGTACATACTATACTGCTGGAAGTTATATTTTTGTGGGATAAATATGTAACCTCTGAAAACACTAGCAATTTCAGACACAGAATAGCATATGACTTGTAATTGTCTTCTTTCAATATAAAAGACAGATAAATGTCTGCAATCAATTATAATGGATGCCAGGCTCATTTACTATGAAGCAGTAGTCAGTGTTATTGCATAAATAGCTACGATTTATACGCACTTACTGTTATTGCTTTATTTCGCTAACAATGGTGGCATGGCAACTGTGCAATAATCTATCACTATTTCTGGTTCTGCCTACACACAATTGTTCTGCTGTATGTCTTTCCCAATTCTGTTTGCTATTACTGAGTAACCCATGTTTGTTTGTTTGTTTGTTTGTTTGTTTGTTTGTTTATACACACACACACACACACACACACACTGCTACTAGTTTACCAGCGATGGTGAAAATTCAGTTGAATTTGATTGGAATATATCAAAATCTATCCACTTCTTTACATTCTAAATATAGGAGAAAGATATGAATGGAAGATTCTTCCATCTAGCAAAAAGTATTCAGTGCTAAGCTGTTAGGAACTTCGATTAGTGTGTTTATGATGCTGACACTTTTTCCTCTTTTCCCTTCTCATCATTTATCACTACCTGATAAGAAACACCTAACATGGTCATTTCCAGTTTGGAATTAGTTGTGTTTATTGTAGGTGGTACAGATCAACAAGAAATTAAAGTGGTTGTTTTTATGAAAATAATTGATAATACTCCATTTTTTAAGCAAAATAGATTGTGAGAACTTGAGCTGTAAAAGATCTCAGCATGTTAATATGGTATATTGCAGTTTAACCCACCGCTATAGGTATAAAGGCTTTTCTCTTTTTTTTACTGTAATATTCCATGCAAAATAACTACATTTAGGCATAAAGCTCACACATCAAATACTTTCATAAGGCAAACTATAACTTAGCTTCATTCCACTTTGGAAAGACTAGAAAATTCTTTTTATTTTTGATTGTAGGTTATCGTGACAACTTTAAATTCTCAGGTCCTTATTTATAGTTTTCTGTGTTTTAGCAGCTAACTTCATGAAAGGATTCATGATTTGTGCAAGAACAAATCTTTGCCTAATTCCTTTCAAAGGTTATCCTCCAAAATGGGTTATCTGAAGCCCACAACCACAGGTCCAGGGAGGACTTTTTGGAAGCCAGAACTGAATGCATGATCCTCTTATTCCAGCTGAACCTCTTCTGCAAATGCTCAAATAAGGTTGTCCTCCACAACTGTTCTCCTAGACTTGTGAGCTTGGAAAATAATATATTTTGGATTTGCAGGAGAAAGGCAAGTGGATAAAAGGTTAATAACTCTCTTCCCACACCACTATTGTGAGTGTCTTTTGCAAACGCTGGTAGGCCAGCCCCATAAGCAATCTTAATAATCCACAAATATAGAATCCCAGACTCATATTCGCCCTTACGGTCAATTTCATTTCAATTTTTGATACGGTAGAAGAATCAAACACTTTATGAATAGCCAAAACCAGCATCATAAAAACACCTGGAGATAATGTCCACAAGAGCAACAACCAAAAAATAATAGAGACAGGAATGCCGACAATTCTTGAATCAAGACACATGAAACATTTCCATGACGACAATGCTTGGTTTCACCTGCCACAGTCACATTCTGAAATGAAACATTTGTCCAAAGAAACTAGAGTTTGTGTAAACACTGCCTAAAAGGAATTATGAGATTCCCTATTGTTGTCAACGTTTATAGGAAATGAATCTATATGAGTATCAGGTGGATGAAGACCTTGTCTGATATGGTTTTAAAGCTGAATTGGTGAAGCCCAACTGTAGCCTTTATGTTTGTGAAAAGCAACAATTGTCAATAACCCACAGAGAGCAAAATGATGGAAGCTTTTAATTTAAGAGGGAAAAATGAGATTCAGTGCAACGGGGTGGTGCAGACTAAATTTCATGGGTCATCTAGGACAAAGTGTTCTACATAAAACGGAGCTCTAATATAAAGCTAGTCAGAGTTATTGTTCCCTTAGATTGAGAGAGAAGAAAATTGTTTGCTTACAGTTTACCACTGGGACACACTCTCAGTTCTCTATTGATATCCTAGCCACAATTAGGGACCTGAAACATTAAGCCAAATTTACTATTATATATTAACCCCAACCCTTACAACTGATGATATATTAATCCCAACCCCTACAGCACATCAATATTAATTAAATCCCAAAATTAAACAACTGAATAAGTAGAAAGCTGTCTCATTTAACTCTGAGACACTTGTCTAATAATATATACAAATATATTGGTATATTAACTGCTTCAATCTTTTACCAGCTATTCCATTAACATTGCCCCATTAAAATACATCTAGTTTTCATGGCATTCATTTGACTTCCTTTATATGATAAATCACTTCCTTAATTTTCTTTATCCATTAAACTAATGTGTTAGAGCAGTGTCTATCCAAGGTCAACAGTTCTGGTTCATTTCTCACCTTCATGTCACAGTCGTTTTTTCTATTTTACTCTCTATTTTAAATCTGATCTAAATCCACCACTTCAAAATAATTGTAACAACAACACACAAAAAGTTGCAAATAAATTACTTTCATCCACAAAAGCAAACATTGTTCCCTATTAACAAAAGACTCATACAAAGAAATCTATAACCACTGAAAAATAGGAGGCTGGGGATTATTAATTCAACAGTCTAAGCAAAATCATACAAAAAAGACCGAGGACATTTGATTTCTAGACCACTGAAAGGATCAACAGGTAAGCTCCAAAAGAAGATGAAAATGACCTCTTCAATTAAAATTTGAGTCTCTGATTCATGCAACACAGAACAGAGAAATAATTCAGAGAATCCTTATAGTATCGTATCAATTCTTTTTTTCTGAGCAGAAATAATTAGATTATTTAATAAATTAGATTTTTAGCCAACTTTTATTACTTTATAAGTAACTCAAGGTGGTGAACATACTACAATCTGATAGCCTTTAAACCCAGGTAGTAGAGATTTTAGATTTTTCATTGCCCTGACTGATAGTCACCTTTGCAACATATCTGCAACTGTCTGTAAAGGTTAGTGGTTAAAGTGTTGGCCTAGAAATCAGGAGACTGTGAGTTCTAGTCCAGCCTTAGGTAAGTGAATGACTTTGGGCCAGTCCCTCTTGTTGCGGGGAAAAATGGAGAAGGAAGTAGTGTTATTGTATATATGTTCACCACTTTCGGTTACTTACTGTATAAAGTAATAAAGGCGGGATAAAAAAATCTAATAAATAAATAAAATCTAAATAACACTGACTTCCATTTTACTGATACAGTAAAAAAAGTTAAAACATCTATAGTGATAAAAAAAGCTTTAATAGTCCATTTTTAGTCTCAGAAATATTTAAACTGCTGAAGTTCAAAGTACGTCTGCTTCAGTTCAGACCTATCATCAAGCTTTCATTGGTGGAAGAGTGCTTTTATGTTCTTTGGTGACTGTTGAGTATTTTTAAAATATTGTATACCTATAAATAATACTTACATAATTTCACTTCTTGTCATTTTCACACATTTAGACAATTACAAATCAATAGCCATAAATTACATTGTAAGGGAAAACTGATGAAATCCAGTTGTAAAAATAAAAGAGAATCATTTTTGAAATTATGTTTAAAAAGGGAAGGGAAAAAGGACCTATTGTTAAAAAAAATCCTTGCTAGGAGGTTTTAATGTAAAGATAAGCAGACAGGTAGGTGTGAAAGCAGTCAAGAGAGAGCAAAAGGTTGGCCAATAGCTAGCCTTTACTTACAGGTGTAGGTCATTTCAAAACTGTCACTAATATTCACAATATCAATCTGTGGAGCCAGCTTGGGGGGCTCTGTGAACTGAGATAATGCAAACATAAAGGCTGCATGTTCCTGGGATTGTTGAGTAGGAAATAATCCCCCTAAGGTAAAAAGAAGGGAAAAATATAATAAAAAATGGACATTAGGTAAGAAATCGAACTTTAAATGACAAAGATATTCTACAACTGCAGCGATTACACTTAATGGGTATCAAAAGACAGTGCCCAAAATTTCTCCAAACACTTTGGCAGAAAGGAAGCCATGTTAGTCTCTTGTAGCTAAAGAACAACAAACAATAAATAAAAATCATAGAATGGAGTCCCCCAAAGCATTAGGAAGACAGGTTTTAATTAGGCATAAGCAATCTACTCGTCATCAATTTCAAAAGGTCCTTTTTAAATGTTATGAAATCCATATCCAACCTTGGGGAGTCTTGAATTTCACTAGGAGCTTTTGGTACAATATTCCATTTCATCCAATTATTACATAACCCCAAAAGATACAAGATCCCCCAATTAGGTTTATAAATGAAGATCGAAGCTGCAGGAAACAGGGAATTAGCAATACTCTAAACCTTGAAACTAAGCCTTTTTGCATCAACAAATGGCCAATTCCCTCCCACCTCAACCAAGCGTGGATTTGCCCACGCTGAGCAGATGTTTCTTCAACAGGTTGTTGCTAAACTGAAAGAATAAACAAAAGACATATCTTGCTATCATTCCAGCAACTCCTGGTTTTGGACAGTGAGGGAGAAGAGAACAGGCCAAGTTTAAGAGAATCCACAATTAAGCCACGTTCTCCAAGAGATGCCCTATATAAGGCGATGTTACTTAGCCTAAGGAAGTAACAAGAAGACCACCCAAGCCCCTGGTCTCCCGAGGCCTGCTGTTCACTGAATCCCTGCTCATAGGAGCAACAGATTCGGGCTGTAAGCAATTGTGAAGTGTCCCAATGGGTCCAAGCAATTATTCCATTAGCCTAAATGTTTCGGTTCGGGCAATTGGCTTCGGGAATGCACTGTTTCGTAATCTGTTGGGCTGGAGTCTGTTAGATGGCCCAGCGTGACTGGCTGGAATAAAAAGCAAACGACCGAAAAACGGCGACCGGTAGCGGGAACCGCAGGTGGAATTAAAACTAAGAAGTCCGAAGCATCAAGTGTACCAAGTCCATCAGGGGCGGGGAGGAAGGAGGGGATACCGGAGAGGCTGCCTGGAGAGGTTCAGCAGCGTGCAAAGAAACCGGATTTGTCTGCGCCCGGCGAAATAAATAGATCAACCAGAAGCCCACTTCGGCGTTGTTGCCAAGGAAGCCTGCTCATTTTTTTAAAAGCTTCACCTTTTGTTTCCTTAGCCAGACGCGGAAGCAACGTGGGAGGCGCGATGCCCCCCCCCCCCCCAAGCCTGGAGAATGGAGGGAAAACTGCCATAAAAGCGCTGGGTCAAGGCGCGAGGCAGAAAAGCCAGCCTGGCGCCGGATTTTGTCCGAGGGAGGGGACGGAGGGACGAGATCTCGAGTGGGCAGGCGAGGGAAAGCGACTGCAGGTCACTGCAACAGCTGCCTGGCGACGTTGCCCCGCTTTTGTTTAGCAGCCTCACAACAAAGAGCAACGCCAAACTCGACGTCCGGCGGCGGGTCGCCCACTCTACGGACCCCAAAAAACCTCCCCTTCCCCCCCCCACCCCGGAGCGGGGGAAGAGATTGCGAAGTGATCTGCACCCGATTCTCGAAATACCGAGTCCCCACATGCAGGAGAGAATGAGAGCGAGAGCGAGAATAAAAAGAAGCACTTAGAAGGCAGGGACCCTTCCCCCCCCCCAAGTCCAGTGTGGGGGTCTCATCCTCATCCTCTGAACGCGGTTATAGTCCACGCAGAGGCCCCCTTCGCGAGCGAAGTCGAGGGGTGGGTTGTATCTCGCTCTCCCTCCCATTCTCGTAACACGCAGCAACATAGATTCCCCGCGGGAAGATGCCACCAAGATGCCATCGTTTTTCACACTCACCGATCTGGATGTTGCTGGGGAAATTGACCCCCAACGCTGCCCCTAGGAAACTGGTGCAGAAGAAGGCAAAAATGTGCTGCATATTCCCTTTTGCATTGGCGAGAGAGAAGCCCAGGTCCAAGCATAGATTTTTGGTGTTCCCCCCCTTCTGGTTTCTTCCTTCCTTCCTTCTTCCTTCCTTTTTTTTCTTCTCTCTTTCCCCCCCCTCTCTTTGGTTCCCTCTTTACCGTCCTATTGCTGTGCCACTCTTTCTCTGGGAATCGAATGCTTCGGTTGCTCCCTTAACACCAACTGACAGCAGGTTTAACTGAGCTCTGAGAGAGAGAAATCCTTTCTTCATCCACAGTCCCCGTCCCCCCCTCCCTCCCTCCCTGCCTCCCTCCCGCAGAGGCATGCACATACAGCTACACTCTCTCTCTCACACAGAATACTCTCTTTTCCATCAAGCTCCTTTCCCTCCCCTTGTTCTACCTCGCCAGCAGAAAAACCAGTCTCTCCTGCGTGCCTTTTTTTTTTAAATGCAGCCTGCTTCCTTAGGATCTCCCCTTCCAAGGGACAGTCTGACAGTCAATACACCCTCCAGTGCCAAGTGGAGTCTTTGGAGAGGTCCTGGAGAAACTGTAAGACTCTCCCTCATCCACCCACCTCCCACACGCTGCTGGTCCCTAAGTGGCCAACTCCACCTGCCCTTTGCTCCAGATCAAGAGGGAGCAACAGGGCTACCTCTTGGGACTCCTAGTGTTACCCACAAAAGGCCCACTTGATTAAGACAAGGCGGGTGGGCGCGGGTGACAGGCACAAATTGTTCCGAGAGGAATGAGGGGGCGGTGGGAGATTCATTGTTCAAAGAAGTCAGAAAGAGATGCTGAAGGAGAGGATATGCAACCCTTTCCTTTCCCTTCCCATTCTGACTGAGTTTGGTCTCTACCCCAATTTTCCCCCCTCTCTCTCCACATTTTGAGGTCTTCAACCCCTTCTTTATCTTTGTTTCTTTGGGACATGATGGGGGGGGGAAGTCCGGGTTCCCAGCTGATGGGAACACAAGGAGGATAAGCCAGCTAGCCTGAGGAATGAGGCAGGTGTGTGGGAGAGAGGGAAGAAATGAGAAGGAAGGTATTGGTGCTATTGATGGGGAGGAGGTGAGAGTTATTCTTCCAGGATTGGCTCAAAGGTACAGACTGCATTACACATGAAAGCTTTTCTTCCCGTCCCTCCGTTTCCCCCCCCCCCCCCGTCTTTTCTGGGATTGTGAAACATTTATTCTGTAAAATGCAAATGTGCTCCGAAGGAGGAGGGCACAGTTCAATTGTAGTCATTTATTACTGTCGTACTACGGGAGCTCCCAGAAAGGGGTAAAGTCTCTTTCCAGCACTCTTTCTAGGAGATGACCAAGTGTAGCAGCTCAGTTGGCCATTCCATGGTGGGTGCCCTTCTCTCCATCATGCTTTTGGACCTTGCGTTGACTGATTTTGTAAAATCACACCACCTTTCATTGCTTCAAATAACAGTTTAAGAAGATCAGAAGAAATGGGGTCCCTTCATCTTGTTCATAGTGTTGAAGCACAAAGAGTTTTGCAAGGGAAATCACCTGTTCCCTCTAGCCTAATGACTGCTTTTCATCTGAGATAATAAAATGGGGACAACCTTGGCCTCCAAAAGAAGGGGAAGTGGGCTGAGGTGAAGATACTCTTCCTTTGCACCCCTCCTTCCCCCACCCCCTTTTTGGAGAATAATCTTCCAGGGGAGATGGTTTTTTCAGAAGCTGGTTACAATGGAGTTCTTCTTAAGCATTTTAATGAATTAAATTAAAATGATAGATAATGAATTAAATAACACAGTGCCATCAAATCAGTAATTCTTATTGGGCCCGTTTTAATTTGAAATTAAAGATCATGTTTTTATGGCTTTTTGTTTTTACAGCTATACTTTGGATGGGGTTATATGTGTAAACCAGTGTTTCTCTATTTCAGCAACTTTTAAGACATGTGGACTTCAGCTCCCCACCATGCTGGCTGGCAAATTCTGGGAGCTGAAATCCACACATCTTAAAGTTGCTGACATTTGAGAGGCATTGGTGTAACCAATGAAGGTTGCCATTCTTAAAAAAATAACAGCAACTAGTAAATGTACGTATAAAGCAGGGTTATGAAATTGCCAGCCTCCTCGGCAATAATATTTCATGGAAATACGACCATTATTAGAAAGACCTTGTACCCTTGAAAAACAGGGAGCCAGAATATGTTATGATGAGAAATGCTTCCTTTGATGCCTTCAGGGACAGGAATGTTTCCTTTTCTTCATCTACTATCAGTGTATTTGGGCAGCAAACCTTAATGTTTAGTGTCATAACACAGTTTCAGATTAATTTGGGATTTTTATGATAGTGATTCTAGATGCGTCCTCTCGTTTTTCATGCACTGGAATGAGTAAGGTCCTTAGGCGGTGTCCTGAGTTATTTCATTATTCCGTATTTCAATAAAGTAGGCCAACGCCACGTAACAAAACCTCTCAGAAGATAAAGGAACACTCCATCTGTCCTGCTTTGTTTTCTACATTTTGAATAGCAAACCATAGGACCAAGTCTGTTGCCTGCAAAATGAAGGATTACGCAAAAGAAAGGACCGTCTATGGAGATTCTCAGTCATCCAAGTCATGGTTGTCCCAAAGGTGCTTTTTTTTCCCAAGAGGCAACTGGACTTTCTGGTTTTTCTTTGAAGACATTTCGCTTCTCATCCAAGAAGCTTCAGTCAGAGCTGAAGAATGGAGCAGAAGTGGAACATCTTCGAAGAAAAAACACAAAGTCCAGTTGCCTCTTGGAAAAAAAAGCACCTTTGAGACAGAAGAAAGGATGTATTTGATGACTTACCTACCTTGGGAAAATGAATGGAGTGATAAGACTTCGGCAGCCTCTGGTTATGTTTTGACAGTAATCAATAAATGTAGATTTTAGCACAAACCATGTTTAAAATAAGGTATGTAACATATCTAGGGTTTCTTAAAGGTTGCCAAGCCTGATAAACGGCACTTCCCAGTCATTCCCAAGGAAAGCTTCTGCTAATATCTATTGAGCAATAGGACTTTGTGAAAGTCTAGAAGACAGGAGTGTTTTCAGCACTTGCATACACATAAATAAAGATTTCCTTTTTAAATCCTTGCCTATGTATTTTGAAATCTGTGCCGCAGTTGATTAGAGTCAGACCGAAAGACAAAAACAGTCAAAATATTGTGGATCGATTTCAAGTTACATCTCAAAATCATTTTATCATATGCCATTTAATGTACAGTATAACAAACATGTTTTAATTCTCCATATAAGGAGCTGAACTCCTCACCTCCCTCCATTACTTGCATAAGAGCAACGTATTCTACAAAGCACAGCATGAATGTCTATAGGGAGAGAACTCCTGCACCTACAAAACTATAAAACTCTGTGCTGGGTTTTGGGTGGTGGTAGAGCTAGATAGTTGCTAGATATAGGTGGGCTGGAGATGAGTAGTGGTATTATGATGACCACTTTTTACCGGTCCACACTAGAAAGCGTCGTCACTCAATGCATTATGGTGTGGTATGCTGGCTTGACAGCTGAGGATAGAAAAACATTACAGAGGGTGGTTAGCACAGCACAAAACATCATGGGCCACTAGACAACATTGTTAGGGCTCAGTGCCTTAGAAGAGTGAGGAAAATCCTCAGGGAGGGCTCACACCCTGGTCAGCACTTGTTTATCCTCTTTCCATTGGGAAGGAGATACAGAGGTATAGGCAGCTGCACAAACAGGCTGAAGAACAGTGTTTATCCGTGGGCTGTCAGACTCCTGAATGAAAAATAACTACAACAACATAATACGATTGACTTGCGGAACCAGCGCAACATGCAATAAGTCCACATGGTGCAATAGGATTGGGTGATTGTTAGCAGGATTCACTGGGATAGGGATTTTTTTTTGTCTTTCACTGTGAGGTGTATTGTGTTGGGGGGGGGATGCACAAAGGGAGGCTCAGCCAATCTCATAGTATACATGTTGTACTCTGACAATAAAGGTTTGAATTTAATTGAACAGTATCAGGAATGGGACTTCTTGGGCTGACCATATATGGACTTCAATTCTACTTGTAACAACCAAGCTTGTAACAATGGTATACACACAGTAAGCTTTTGATTCTAGTAGTTGCCAGTATTTTGTGCAACAAATATTTACCTAGACAGACTATGTACACACAAGCGTTCCAGTTTTCTGCCTGTCAAAAATCTAGAGCAACCTATTCACTTTAAGGAGTGGCTTCTAATAATTCTCTGTACCCTGATTGTTATTCATGGCTGAGGATCTAATCCAAACTCCAAGGGATGGGTACAGTTTGCATTTGATTGTCTCCCTGCCCCTCCCCCTGCCCCTTCCTGGTTCCTGTGCTGTGCAGCATGGCCAGGTTCTTGTATGACAGCAGCAGCAACAGCAAGCAGTAATATAGTATAGTAGTCTATGTTTATTGGTATAGAAAATAGATCAGTCCTTGTGGCTGAACTTTAATTCCAGTAAAATTTCAAGCATTCAGTGGAAAAGCAAGTGAGGGGAACATAAAAGCTTACAAGTGAATATATAAAATAAAACCCACAAATGGAAACATCTAACGTTTTCTGGCACTATGTTAAGATCCTTTATTTCTTATCCACAAATTTGAACATAAAATTGTGTCACGTGTGTAGTTTTAAGTTTCTTTTCCCCATCCTATATTAAGATTATTGTCATGTATTCAGTAGTATACAGTATAATACAGTATTCAGCCCGAGGGAAGCATTTTTAAATTAGATCTTTCATGAGTTGATCAGTAATTCAGCCGTCAATACACTGTGATCAGGGCCTGTGCGACTAAGATATTCTGTGTGATCCATAGTCATCCAGTGAGAGATAACCAAGAAGGGATTTAGACAGTGGCTCCCTTAGTCCAAGATACAACATCCTAGAAATACATCATATGAGTTCTTGTGTGTAATCTAACAATGTTACTATGTAGCCCTCTTTGGACATTATTCTTCCAAGTATGGGAAGAATGCAAGCTTTACTTCTCCTTGATAATCTTTTTGTTCCCAATATTCTTTTGAGTTTATGTAGAGGGTTCCTCTAGATTTAAGGCATCCAAAACTGAGGTTCTAAGGAGCTTCCCTCCACTACATACAGGTTGGAACCTGCCCAAAGATAATCCTAAGGATGGAGTTACCTCTCTTGAGGCTGTACTTCATTCTCGTTCCTAGTTTCATTTCCCCCCTTATACTAGCTGTCAGATCTGTCTCCATTATCAATATAGTATGGATAGGAAACGTATGGAGGTATTTTAAAAATAGCTTCTACTCTCACAAGAAATGGTGGCAGAACATTAGGTGACAGTCAATCCCAGTCCTTAGATGTACGTCCTATTTTTTGAACTTATAGTTATCGCATCAGAGGGTAACATTTTTCTGTTCTGCCGAAAGATTGCAAAAATCACTTCATATTCTAATCCAAATTTTATAGAACTTTTTTTTTTATTTCTTCTTTACTTCCCACAAATTAGATCATGCTAGAAAACAAGACAGAGTGAGGCAAAGCCTGAAATCTTGGCAGGCCTCATTCTAGGAATAATCAGAATCATTTGAGCCAAAAGCCATGTCATTCATTTTTTTTCCAGGGCACTGAAGTTTTTAATCTTTCTGACTTGCATTCGAACCATATTTTGTTAGCCCTACTCTTTGATTTGCTGTCCATCAAAGTCTTTCTCAACATTATTGACCCATTGTGCTTTTTTGTTCCATTCTTTGCACACACATTTTTGAAATGTTCCACATTTTTTCCTTATCAGAATTTGTAGATATTATTGTTTAATTCTAAAAATGGTGTTTTGTTTAAACCAAAATGCTTTCAGTTTGTTAAATTTTCTGTTACTGCCATCATCCATTGCCTTCTTCCGAAGTTTCTGTAATGGTCTTCAGCAGTAGTGGGGTTCACTTACCTTTCCTACCGGTTCGTAAATGTGAGCGTGCACATCTGTGATGAAGTCCACCGCCGCCGCTACCAGTTTGCCTGAACCAGATAGAACCAGTAGAAACCCACCACTGGTCTTGAGCCCAATAATGTGCTGCTTTATAAGGCGATGGTTGATTTTTTTTTCTTTTTTAATATAACCTTGTTACTCAGATATGCCCATAGTTGTTGCTGTTGTTATCCTGTACTAAGCAAACATTCTACTCCAGCCTTCTAAAAGTCTATAGTTTTCTTATTTTAAGTCCACTTTCTGTTGTTACAACATTAGCAGTAGAATACATAAGTTGTTTTGTTTTTTTAATAGATTCTGTTGGAATTGTTTTCATTGTCATTGTCATTGTGTTAATGTCATGCAAATCTTTTATTTGCTTGATGATCGTATTCTTTCTTGATTCTTCCATTTGACATTTGATTTTCACAGTCCCTAAACAATTTGCAATAGTTTATCTGTAGTGCTTCTATTTTCCAAGTTTTGATCTCTGTGTAGATCAGAATTACATTCTTCTAAAGTTTCCACCATTTTATTCACTGTTAGTTGTCCAATATTCAAATTATCTGTAATTTCAGCTTGTTTTGACAACACACAGTTATTGTTTGCAGTCAATAGCTTCCAGCTCAGTGTCAAAGAAAACTATGCTTTCCAGAATAACATGAAACCAATCCATTAGCCTCTGTTCAGTAATACTGGATTTTGAGAGTTTGTGTTTTCAACATCTACCTTTGAAATCCCATTTAGAGTAATAGTAGCCCTCCATAAACTGGTTGTTTTCTAGTTTTTCCCAAATTTTTCATATCTCTTCACCTTTCAGCTTTTTTGCATTTTCTGCTGTGGTTGTCTAATATAGGTAACTGAGTCCTGTAACCTACTTATCCTCAGTTTCCCAGCATCCATATCATACAGGGCTCTTATTGACTTGGAAATTTGGCATAGAAAATTTCTTTCTGGTTTTTAGCACTGAAAATGGGCTGTGGGATGTACTTAGCTTAGATTTTCAGTTGAGATCTTCCTGTGAAGGCATGGCAGGACCCTTCTAAGAGCTATACAGTTCTTAGCATCTCTGAACAATGCAGGCCCAATCACCGTGACAATGTGGCATCCCTTGTAGTAAATGGAGAAGACTTGAGGAAAGTAAAAATAAAACAAGACAGATTTCCAAAGATGTCACTGTCACCATTACCCTTTGTGTCAGCAATGATTCCACTCACCTGTATTCTGAACAAAATAATTATCTGTATAGAATCCAAAAAAAACAAAGCCTAAAAATAAACTGTTTGCTTTATTTGAATGATTTAAAACTATACAACAAACCAAACGCTGAAAGTGAGTCTCTGTTGGACATTGTCCTTGTATTAGGTAAAGACATAACAGTGAAATCCGGCCTGGAGAAATGTATTAGTAAGACAATTAAAGAAGGCCAAATTATAGGAGAAGATTGGCTAAAATGCCATTAAATGTCTGGCACTTGAAGAAAGATGCAAATGCTTAAGATTCATGGAATCTTCTGATTTATTGCATAACTGAGTTTATAAGTCTTACTAGTTCAAACTACAGTATATCAAAATGCCCCCCCCCCCTTTAAAAAAAATCTAAATAAAATGGCAGAGTTACTGTTCAAGCAACAAGCACCAGGGCAATCCCTATAATTACCCCTTGGCCTCAGGATGTACTCAGCTGCTGAGCTACTTGCTCTGTGAGACTCCCCCCTCTCGCAGACCTGGCCCTCCACACTATCAAGGGCCTACCTTGATGACGGATTTTGGAATCCCGAGAGGTGGCATGTTGCAAAGAGGGGATTGAGGTTTTTTTTATC
>JANHZT010008094.1:26056-37800 GCA_032468215.1 Stegonotus admiraltiensis | reverse complement strand
AGGATACTGTAAAATCTCCATTCCCTCCCCAATCCAGGGGAAGGTTACTGCAAAATCCCCATTTCCTCCCGATCAGCCGGGACTCGGGAGGTAGAGAACAGATGGGGGCAGGGCCAGTCAGAATTTTTACTAGCGGTTCTCCGAACTACTCAAAATTTCCGCTACCGGTACTCCAGAACTGTTCAGAACCTGCTGAAACCCACCTCTGCTCAGATTGCTGCCAATCTGAGCAGGCAAGGCTGTCTAGATGGAGAAAGGCTCTAAGTTGGTTGCTCTCCCCTTGGGAGAAGGTTCAGATTCCGTAGAGAGAGGCAAGAGACAATTGTGAAGAGCTGAGATTCTGGCTGGCTCTCGGCTCATCTCCTGCCAGCTGCTTCGGGTGGGGGTCTCTTCTCTTAAAGCACCGTGCTTGTCCTCTGTCCTCTTGCTAAGGACGGGGATTCTAGGCAGGGATCTCTCGGGGATGGCCAGCCATCGCTGCCAGGGCCAGGGCTTGGGCCTTTGACGCCGCAGATCTTGGGCTCCATCCTGGCCCTCTCAAATCAGGAAGGTTGCGGTGGAAGAGGGCGGGAGGGTGGGTGGGCAGGTAGTCTGGCCTGAGGACAAGGCACCTTGTTTGTGGTTTTGTGCGTGACTCTCTTAACGGCCACTTTGCTTTGCAGTGGAAATTCTGTTCCAATTGTGGTCATAAATCCAGGACTGCCTGTATTGCAGACGGGGGTGGGGTGGAGGGAGAAAGAGTTTCCTCCTGGAGATCTACCAGAGATCTACTCCAGCTGCCCCAGGAATCAGAACACTGGATTACAAACCACAACGTTCGGGTTGTTGCAGCACACTAACTCAACACCCAGTTGCAACATGGTTTAGAGCAATGCAGTGGCTGAGTCCAAGCCTTCCTCCAGTGGAGCCTGCCCTGAGGCCTGGGACTCATGTTTTTGTAGGTCAGCATCAGTCTCTCTGCGTCAGAGGCCGAAATTCACAGCACGTGGACTGAAGGTGGAAGGCTTGAGGTGAAGGAGGGAAACCTTTTGAGGATGGAAGTGGGTTCCCTGCTGATCTGGCTCTGGCTCAGCCTCCCCAGAAGGGACATCCTTTTCAGAGTTTCCTGGCAGTGGAGAAGCCAGACAGACGGACAGACAGGGTGGGAATGCATGGGGAGGCTAGGAGGGGCTCTGGAGTCTTGGAGAAACAGCCTTTCCCTCTCCTTGGCCTCTGCTGAGCTGACTTACAACCAGCAAACTCCTGTTTGTTGGCCCCAACTCAGCTGCATGCTGAGAATGGTGAAGGAGGTGGCTTCATCCTTGGCTCTCCTGCAGAAGACTTCATCCCAAAGAGACGCTCTTTGCAGGGAAGGGATGGCTGGGGAAACTGCCCTCCATGGGGGTCTCACTGAGCCTCCTGGGAATTCTGGAGAATCTGGAAGGGGGTCCGGCTGCCCCTTTTCAGAGCAGCTTCCCCTGGAGCTGAAGGGCCCATCTCTGCCCTTGCTGTCTGGGAATCCGGCTGCTCTTGGCACAGCTTGGCTTGTGGGTAAATGGGGCGAGGTCCCTGCATCACCGCATCGGGGTGTGCACCCTAATCCTGGGGGCTAGAAGGACCCTTTTGGCAATCCGATTAAAGAATGGCAGGCCTTGAAGAGTTCCATCCGTTCTTCATAGGAGACCCTGAATGCCCCAAGAATGAAAGAAGGGGCAAAGGCTATGACTGAGTGGCTGGCACAGACATGCACCACCCGGCTAGTTCCAACTAATTCCCTGGGCTGCATTCCGAGGAGGCCGCCTCCCTCCCCCAACCCAGGAATCGCTGAGAAGTTGTCCTCTCAGGCCCTGGAAGGCTGCAGCCCCATCTACGCCAGAGGGGAGAGGGTTTGTGTTGAAGCTATTTGTGTCCCTGAGGAAGGTCCCTGCACCTTCCCCAGGGATGTACCCAGGACTGGGCACCACTCAGCAATGCTCGCCCACTCTGGGAAGAGGCTTCCCTGCCTTAAGAAAGCTCGGCTCCCTGCTTAGGTTGCTGTTCTGGCCCTCCAGGAACATCTGCTTTGGCTCTGCGCCTGGCTTTATTTAGCACAGGCAGTGTCCTTTCCCGCGCTCTCTCTTGTGGTGCGCGAAGTTCACTTCATGGTGCCACAGTTGCCGTGGATTAGGGATGATCTGTTGCCCCCGGAAAGCTGGCAGCTCCGTCCCCTCCAGGAGCCTCTGGCTGACCCCAGGCAGGGCGGCAAAGGGGAGACTTTCCTTCTTTGGTTCTCCTCTGAGCCCTGGCTGGGCCGGGCTGGGCTGTGAGACGCCATGACGGATTGCCGCAGCTGCTGGCACACTTGCGCGGAGCCGTCAACCTCAAGTGTGTCCTCTTTAATGGAGCAGGGAAAGAAATGAACTTGGCAGCCCGGGTGGCTGGTGGCAGGTGCCTCTGTTTAGATGTGGCAGCTGCTCCCGCTTTCTCTCCCTGAAGTCACCCCACCTTTCTCCTGCTCTGCCCCAGCTAGTTCACCCCCAAACCATCTTCTGGAAGGGCTGCAATGGGCAGAGAGGGCACCCTGTTTTGCAAGAACAGCCAGATAGCAGGCTTTCTTGGTGCATCTGGAACCAGCTGGCTGGGGGAGTGCGCAGGGGCCCAATCCCACTCCAGTGTTGTTGGCCTCACGTGTTATTTGTGGCATTGAATGCCGTGCATTTTCAAAGTTCCTCACCGCACACACTTAATTTGAAGACTAAACAGCTCATAAAACTGCAACGGCCAGCCCGACATAAATTTGCAGCCAGCCCGGAATTCCACAGGCAGGTCTTGAAACGAAAAGGTGGCGATGATCTCAGCGGATCCCATGTGGCAGTTAAGCCTGGAGCTGATTGTGCGGTTGGGGCTTCGAACAATGAGCGAGCATGGAGGCCGTGAAATACGGCTCAGCATTATGTGTGACGCAGGTCCCTGTGGCTTGTTGAACAAACCACGATGCAGCTCAAGAGGTGAATCCATTTTGAGTTGTTTAAGAGATCTGGGCAGACAGAAAAGTTAGGATGACTTGATAATAAAAAAATAGAGATGAAAGTGAACCAGTGTTGTTGTTCAGCCAGATGCTACCACCCAAGACCTCATTTTTCTGCAGGGGGGGTGATGGAGGGGATGGAGTGAGGTGTGTGACGTGACCTGTAGGCTGGATTGGGGAGCCAGACACCACCCCAATACTGGGATCACATGCCCCCTGCTCCTAAAAAGGTGGGCCATCTCCTGTAGACGGGAATGCAGGTGCTGTTATGGTTTATTCAATCCTGATAAGCCATGTTTTATGGTGGTTTGTGAGAACTTGGCCACTGAGCTGCAGGAGTCCAAATCAGGAGTGGCAAAAGCCAGGGAATTGTGCTTTAGCCCAGCTAGTCTTCCTCTGGTCATCATGATGTCATCATGGCTATTTTAAAAATTGCCTTATTTGCATGACGGTGATGGTGCTATGCAACCATCCTGTCCCTTGTGCCCCCCACCAGGTGCCGTACCAGTTTGTCTCTCTCAGGATGTTGGTCTCGACAGCCACACCTGTCTCAGCTCTGATTCCCAGGCCTTCTCCGGGGGCTCTCAGCAGGTGGCACCAGCCCAGTCTCTCTGCCCAGCTGTCTGTCTGTCTCTAGCAGCACCTTCAGGCCTGGTTGCTCACACCTTCCTCCTCTTCTCGCTTCCCCCTTGCAGGCAGCGCAGAGAATCAGGCAGCCACGATGCCCGACTCGCCAGCCGACGTGAAGACGCAGTCCCGCTCCACGCCCCCGAACATGCCCCCACCATCACCAGCGGTCTCCCAGGGAGCCACACGACACCCCACCTTCACCTCAAACCCCAGTGAGTACCCCCTTCATCCCTCGGAGCTGAGTAGCGGGGGGGGAGGGAGATTTGCTGAAGGAGGCGTGGGGAGGGGTGCTCCCTTCCTCCCAATTTTTCTGGGTTCTGCTGCTTGTTGCTTGAGTTTGACAGTATTAATGGGACATCCTTAAAGTAGAATTGAATGCTTTGATGGGGAGGGGGAGTTCCTCTCACCCTGGATTTCTGCTGCACTGCTTTGATAGAAGGAAAGGATACCTTGAGGTGATCTCTGCTGCCAGGTTCTGGCATTACCAAGGCTCTGGATTTGGGCATGCAGTTCCTGACCTTCATGCAGGAAAATGCCTTTGATGGGGGAATCAGGAGTGCAAAGCAAAGCAAAATGGGAAGGTTCTCCCCCTCCTACAAGGACCCTCCCTTCCCTGCAATGGCCTGGGCTCATGTTTTCTTTGGGGAGGGGGGAAGTGCTGAAGGAAGCCCCCAAAGGCAGGAGAGAGGCAGGCAGGTGCTTCTCCTGCCACACCAAACCCCGCAGAGAGATAATCGGCAGCCCCCTCTCCCCCCACCTTTTGTGGAAGGGTTCTGGGCTTCTCCTTGGACCCAGAATGACTTCGGGTGCCAGGCGGATGGGATTGGATGCTGTCCACCCCCACCTTCTCTCCCTGGGCCTCTTTCAAATGCTGCCATATGGCACTACATTTGGAGTGCCAAGAAAGCGGTCCCTCGCCCCACCCCGTGGGAAGCGCTGGCTTCGGCGGATGCCAGCCAGCTCCTGTTCTGCTCAGGCAGCTTCAAAGCAAAACGGGCTTTGCAAAAGGAGAGGAGCTCCTGGAGCCCAGAAGCTTCTCTCTTCCCCCAACTGGAGCCCAGCAAAGGAAGACCAGGGGCAGCGCCCAGAAGGAGAGATGCCCTGGTCCCGGGCCTCAGATATTGCAGAAATAGGGACCTACTCTGCACATGCCCTTAGAGGGGATGCTTAGACCTCGGTGGGATGGACTGGCACCTTTTTTGTGTCCCAGAAATAAAAGATCTGGCTGGTCTTTGCCAGAGACCCATTGTTCACGTGGCTCATGCCAGGCTGTTTTGCCCCAAACGATCTTTAGAATGAATTGGATGGTTTTAACCGTGGGCCCTGGTGAGAGACCGCTCCATCTGCTGCCAAGGCCCACTTCACCCCATGGAAGGCAGAAAGTTTGGGGTGTGGAAGAGCCGGTGGTAGAAAGGGAAAGGAGGCCACCAAAGGGGTGGCTGGGAAGACGTGGAGCCATTCTTCACTGTCTCCAAACGGTGTTGCTTTCCTGTACTTCTCTTGTTCCACCGTGGGAGGTGGGCAGTGGGGGCCGCCCTTTGAGCAGGTGGAAGGCACCCCCCCTTGCTTGAACAGAGTCCTGCCCAGCGAGGGGGTTCGCCCAGCCTTGCATGGACTCCTAGCAGCTGCTCCTGTTCTGTCTGGCAGCCTCAGATGGAGCTGGAGCGAGGCTGAGAGAGCTTCTTGCGTGGTCCAGGGGTCAAGGCCTTGCCCCGTCCAGAATGTCATGTGCTCTTTGTACGCCACAGAAGGGGAGGGCTCCATTCTTGGTCCTCCTAGTTCAGATGTTCCCAGGTCATATTCCCTTTGCTTAAGGTAGCCAGCCTGGAGGAGAGTCAGGTGGGGCACGAGGCAGGGATGCATTTTCCTGCACTCCTTAAGCTGGTTGGCAGTTTTCAAGCGCTCCTTCGGTGCCATTCAGAGTCACCCACCAGGGTCTGATTGTTGCCTATATCTGGATTTCGGCCTTTGACTTGGCTGGTGAGGACGCTGGGTAGCTCTGGCTTGGCTGATGGCCACCCCTCAGCCAGCAGATCCCCATCCGGCAGCCCGGCTGCCCACGGTGCCCCCACCATCTGGCACCACCTCCAGTCCTGGGGATTGGGAGCGGCATCCCCATGGTCAAAGTTGCAGGGCAGTGGGCGGAGGCTGTGTGGCAGATGGGCAGCTTTCCTCCGCTCGCAGGTGAACGCTCCAACGGCAGATGGGTTGCTGTCTCCGCAGGCACAGGGCTCCGTGCCGAAGCCCCAAAATAGTTGCTGCAAGAACACTCGAGGCGCCAGATCGTTTCCCTGTTCAGCTTCAAGCTGCAGCGCCCAGCTCAAAATTAGCAACTTTGGAACTGAGGGAGAATTCCTCCTCCTCCTCCTCCTTCCCTCTCCTGAAGGCCGGCGGGCTGCATGACTGGCCCGACGGCTGAGCCCCAAGAACAGCCCCCAGCCTTTTTATGGAGGGTCTGTTTTTCACGCCCCTCCTCGCCCCTTTCCGTGCCCTGAATGACGGCTCCAAGTCAATTTGAGGCATCCTCTTTGACCCAAACCTCCTCTGAGGAGGCTGCGTCCCGGTGTGCTTTCGGTTGTCTTCAGCAGGACAACCTGAAGAATTGGGAGTCCCATAAAGGAGGCTCTTTTTCACACACCCCAGCCATACCAGGACAGCTGCTTTCTCCACAAGTAATGTGTGGGTGCATTTCTAGGGTTCGAAGTAGGGAAGGATGGGAAGTGAGGAATTTCAGACCGATTTGAGAGGGGCTTTGCAGGCAGCTGGTGCTTGGAAGAGACTAAAAGCTGTGCTAACTCCAACTCTTTGGTTGGAGCTTAATCCGCCTCCCCCGGTCAGGGCATTTCTTTCTGGGGATCCCACAGCCAAAGGAGAGGATTCCTGAGACCCCCCTGAGTTCCCAAGCAGCCCAGGACTGGAACCCACCCATGTGCAAAGGGAAGGCTGGGTCAGTTTTCCACCTGGTGCTTCTGCAGCCTTTCTGCAAACTCTTCCCAGGAAAGTCCGGCCGCTGGCTCAGCTGAGGAGCATCTTCTGGGCACATGGGCAGCATCAGACGAGGACCCTCTGCCAGCAAGGGCAGGAGAACGTTACGCCCCAGTGTGTAAAATGTTGGCGCTAGCCTCAAAGCATGCTTAGTCTGGAACCAGAATGTCCGCTTCTCATGGATGCCTGCAGACTTGAAGAGAGGCTCAACGGTTCTCGGCCACCATCCTCAGACAGAGAGTCCAGCTCTAGTTGAAGTGAAGAAGCTGCAGTTCATAGCGGTCCTAGAGTTGCTAAAGCAGCAAAGTCAACCCCACTTTCTTTGGGGGCTGCCTGGACCAAGCACTGCTTTCCAGACCTTCAAGGCAGCAGTCCCACAAAAAGCATCCGCTAAAGATGGCAGGGTTTCCTTCCTTCTGTGGCAGCAGGAGGTGACCCAATTCCTCATTTTCTTAATCTATAAGAAGGGGAGGCAGCCCAATCTTGACACCTGCAAGCAAGAGGTGGGCCATCCACCCTGGCTCTCACTTGCCAACCTATTTTAGCGTCTCCTGATATATTCTGAATCTTTGGGATACTGAAAATAGCCGTGAGAGTAAGGTGTGCTTTTCAGAATGCAAGTCTACCTGTTTCTCAGCCTGCCCTGTCCTTTCCACACTTTCAGCCAAGCCTCATGGGTTCAGGAGTCCATACTCTTAGATGAAGCTCTCTGTAGACAGGATGTGGGAAGGGGGATAGAATCACACAGAACTTGCTCGTTCCTTTGGGGGGGCAGTTCTGCATGGCTTCCCTTTTTGCAAAATATCTTGGTTTGTATTGAAGTGATATCCTTGTGACATGCAGCTTGATGAATGCATGATTGCTGTGGCAAGGAAGAAAATAAACTTCTTTTTCATCCGAGGGCCCAAGGGCAGCCGAGCCTGATTTGGCATGAAGGCTGCCAGTTGCTTACCTCTAGCTCTGTAACGTCAGGATAACGGGCGAGCACCTCAGTGTGGCCATAAGCAGGACTTTCACTGAGGAATGGTAAACCCCTGAAGGTGCCTGTAGATTAGAGTTGGTCATAAGCCAAGGAGAGGTTCCTTGTTTTGGCTTTGCTCTGCCCAGCCTGGCTGCTTCTGAGCCTCTTGAAAAGGGAGGAGAATTTCTAAGGGTTTCAGCCCTGGAAGTAAAAGGCCTATGTCCAACTGGACCTCCTCACGGAGACCATAAAGCCTGACTGTCCCCAGCTTAGTGCGATGAAAAGGCCTCTCCCTGCCTTGGGTCTCTCCTGATAGCGTCTGTTTTATTTTACTTGCAGATCGTGATGCTGGGCCGCCGATGTTTCTCCCACGCGGCCGATTTCATGGTTGCCTGAAATGGTCCATGGTGTGTCTCTGTAAGTAAGATGAAACAAACCCTCCTCTAGAGACCCAGAGGCTGAGGCCCGCTTGGCTTGTGCTGGGCAGGAGGGAGTGGGGAGTGCCAGGCAGCAGCACTCAGATGCTGGGGCTGGGAAAGGGGGTGCAGATCCCTCCTGGGTTGGGACCCCTTCCCATTTGCTCCGTGCAGGGCCCTAGTTAGCAGGATAGGGCCCCAAAAGTGAAAGTGACAACTGCCTCTGTGAGATCCAGCCTCCATGTTTTTCACGTACATTGCATGCAAAATGCAAAGCACATTAAAAAGAGGTGGAGCTTGGATGACTCCGTGGCAGCCCCCAGCGTCTTGAGATGCCTTGTAAAGACCACTGCTGATCACTGAGCCGGTATAACAAGGAGTTCAACCCAGAGGATTGTACTTAGGATTTGAGTTTATCCCTGCCTCTCCTCTGCAACAGGCTATTTTAAATTGGCCCTCACTTCCGCTCATGTCTGTCTGTGAGGGGCAAGTGGCTTGTTGCGGGAGAGACCCCGATGGGGCTGCACTTCAGAGTGTCTCCCTTCCCAGTCATTGCAGGGCACAACTGGCTGAGTCAGGATAGAAAAACCCTTTGGAAATCCTTCACAACATTTATTTGCGTCAGATCAGCAGTGCTGAGACCGAGCAGCAAATGTAAGGCATTTTATGTCGCTTCCCTCCGGCGTTTTCTGGGAGATGCGAAAGGGCGACACTGGGGAAGTTTGGTCTGTTCTTCCTGGCCTTACACGAACCATTAAGATGTCTTCAAGGAAGCTGGACCACAAGCATTTTAATAGGGTTGTTCCCTGGGACAGCTGGGAGGTTTGTGGGCATGTCATACTGCCACATACAAATCCAGAGAGTCCCTAGGAAGAGGCTGTTCCAGTCCCAGGATCACACGGAAGGGGCGATGATTCCAGCAAGGTTGGAGCCAATAATGCCACTCTCGCTGCTCAGGCTGACCAAGGAAGCCCCCGGGACTATCACCTCTAGGCTAAATGAATGTGTCGCTCTGGAGGTGGCTGTTCTCCCAGGTCTCTTTTTGCTTCGCGTAGCTTTCCTTTCGTGTTCTCTGCTCTCCTGGCCGGCAGTCTGGTCTTGAATTTGCTTGGTATTTAGCTGCAAGCTGCCCAGACTCCCCGGGGAGTCAAATAGCCTAGACATTAAGTAAAAGAAAAACAGAACAAATATGGATCAGGTAATGGGGGAAGGACACAGGAGCGACCCTTTTTTGATCCCATCTGGATCCAGTGGTCACTCAGGTCCTCCAAGCAACTCTGCGGTCATTCTCCGGCCTCCTCCCAATGCTTTTCAGGAACCAAACCCCAGAGCAGAATCCAGGATGTTCCTCCTGGCTGCCCAGATGCCTGCCAGGCAAAGTAGGGGTCTAGCAGCGGGCACCCCGACTTTTCCAAAGAATCACCACCTTTAGCCAAGGGGAACCCCCCGTGCCGCCTCCATCCCTGAAGCCCCAGCCCCAGAGACATGTGTGAAGTTTAACTTAGTAACACACCTGTCACTG
This sequence comes from Stegonotus admiraltiensis, assembly GCA_032468215.1. Lineage (NCBI taxonomy): Eukaryota > Metazoa > Chordata > Lepidosauria > Squamata > Colubridae > Stegonotus > Stegonotus admiraltiensis. The sequence continues at coordinate 28,300 of JANHZT010008094.1, read as the reverse complement.
GAATAAAAGCAGTTGTGGCCGGGCGGTTATTTTCGGCACCTCTTTAGCAAGCGGCCGTTCTCGCCCTGCCAGAGAGGGAGTCGGAGCCCGAGGAAAGCAGCAAAGCTCTGGACGGCTGCAGCTTTCCACAGCGCTGTGGTGACAACGGCAACGGTTAGTGGTGCGTGATGAGTCCTGGCGAAGGCAGCCTCTTCCCTGGCCTACTTGGGAGGGATGGTTTTCAGAGGTCGGGGCATTTGCGTCTGGCCTTTCGTCTCTGCCAAGCAGTGGAGGCTGACAGTCGCTTCTCCTCTGCATGTGGGGATCTAAGGTGGCCATTCTGTTGGTCTTTCAAGGGCACCCACGTGGTAGTGCAAGCATGCCACACCTGCCGGGTCGGGAATAGCAGGAGGGTCAAAAAAACACCACAGCTGCAAGTGCTCCACCTGGATGAAGCTGATCCACCCCACCCCACCCCGGTCTTCAGTCCAGGGAGGCTTGCAAAGAGCCAAGGCAGGAGGGCTGGACTCGGGTTTATTTTACTGGCCTAAGGACATGTCCTCTTGTTGGGTCTGGAAATAGTTGGGGCCGTGGGCAGGCACTCCCCCTCTGCATTCCTGCCTGGACAGGCAGCAAACAAAAACATTTTGTGTGACAAGGACTGGAAGGAGCAGAGGAGAAGTGAGCTCGAGAGGTGGTTTGAAATGCAAGCTGGCCGCTGGGAGGAAATCCTTCCATGGAGTCAGAAAGCAGCCCCAGCCTGCCTGTGTCCACATGGAAGCGAAGCTCCGGCTCTTCAGTGGGGCTGCCTTTTTGGGGGTACCAATCTGGGCTCTTGTAACAGAACCGGATTCCTCTCCCTGCTTCCCCCCAGGACTCACCATCTTTTGCATGACATCAACGCCTGCTTGCAAGGCTGCACAGGAGACTCTGGAGGGGTCCGGATAGCACTTGGCCCCTCCTTCTGTAGGGAGGTCTGGAGGTCAACCTTTCCGCTTGGCATTTAATAGAAACCCTCCCCTCTTCCCATCTCACTCATTCCTTTCTGAAGGCAGTGGGGCCGAGTTTGATTTTCAGAAGCAAGAAAACCCCTCATGAAAAGTTCGTTGTTCTTCTCTTCTATGACATACTTTCAATATTTCAACACTTAGGATCCTTTTATCAGCTTGATGGTTTGCTGGCTTATTTGCCTTCCTTTGTTGTCAATCTGCACAAATCTAGAAATCTGAAAGGTTTCCTTAGCAGTCTGTTAGAAGAGGGTGGCCCTGCCTTCTTCTGGAAGCTCACTTGCCACATCAGCTTCCTTGCCCTGACTCTTGAGAGCTTCCCTACCTGATCAAGGTCAAAGTTTTCATCGATACCTTGACTTCAGTCCTAGCATATTTAAAGTGGTCCGTCTTAAACTCTCTGAGTTCATCTCATTGGATCTTACTCCTTTCTCCAAGCGATGCTCACTCAGTTCCTTAAAACCTTCTTGGTCCTTTCCAGTTAGTTTATTACTTAATTAGTTTAAGTTATTAGTATAGGATTCCGGAGATATTAAAAATGCTCACTTTGTCCAAGCTGGGATCACCCCTTATGAATGAGGTGTTGGAGGAGGCTCCAGGGGGCCTGGTCAAAGCCACCAAATAGTAAAAGGCATTCGACTTGGAAGGGAAAATTAGGATGCTTCAGGCTCCAGCAGCAAGTATTAGTGGCCTCTGGATTGCTCTCCTGGGAATAAGAGGACAGGAAGAAAAAGATGAAAATGTACTTGGCAGTTCTACTTCCAGAGAATTTTGAATTTTCCTGCAACTCCCTCAACGGTTCCTTCTTCCCTGGCAGTAATGAACGGAAGCAGCCATTCCCCGACGGCCATCAACGGAGCGCCCTCCACGCCCAACGGCTTCAGCAACGGGCCAGCCACGTCCTCCACTGCTTCGCTGTCCAACCACCAGCTTCCTCCGGCCTGTGGGGCTCGCCAGCTCAGCAAGCTGAAGCGTTTCCTCACCACCCTGCAGCAGTTCGGCAGTGACATCTCTCCGGAGATAGGGGAGCGGGTTCGCACTCTGGTGCTGGGCCTCGTGGTGAGTTGCAGGCCCCTTTGGGGGGAGGGTCAAAGACTCTGGAGTACAGTCAGTCCTTGGCTTATGACCACAGTTGCTTAGTGAGACAGTTGTTAAGTGAGTTCTGCCCCATTTTATGACCTTTCTTTTTTTTTTGCTTTGATTTATATGCCGCCCTTCTCCGGAGACTCAGGGCGGCTTACAATGCATTAAGCAATAG
>JANHZT010008093.1:25541-37342 GCA_032468215.1 Stegonotus admiraltiensis | reverse complement strand
CCACAATACAAAACTTAAAAACAGTTAAAATAAATTAAACCAAATTTGGCCCACAACTAAAAACCCCAATTTAAAACGATCAGATTTAAAATTTCCAAGATACAAATTCAAGTTAAAAAGTTAAAAAATTAAAAAGTTTAAAAAGTTAATTGAGCGGGGGCGGGAGGTTCCTCCTCTACATTTTCTTTGTGAGGCACCAAGTGAGGATAAAATGCTAATATCATCGGAAGAAGAAGATTAAGCGGCCAGAAGATTAAGCAGCCAGGCTGCTCCTTTGAAGTTGAAGCCAGCCCTGGCCCTGCATGCCCTGTTAACTAAGAGGAGCTGAGTAGGGCCAATATCTGCAGTGTTTAGCTTGGCTGGGGAAGTTGCCCCTGTGCCCCGGTATTTCAGCAGGCAGGACTTGGACTAAATGAGAATCCAGCTCATGGAACACGGCAGACTCTACTGAAATTATTTCAAACAAACAGCTGTTTTTCAGAGAGAAGAAGAGATGATTGAAATTGGCAGATTCATTTACTACATTTCTAAATGGCCTTGCAATTCCTGTTCACAGATGTAGAAATGACAACATTTTACATTCTCTCAGCCCAACTCGCTTCTCAGGGTGGTTGTTGTAGGGAAAACAGGAGGAGGAAAGTATGTTGGAGATGTTTGCTACCTTGAGTTATTTATAAAATAATAAAGGTGGGATATAAGTAAATTAAATAATAATATGAGGGTTAGGGCTGGGCGCCTCTGGCCGACATTTTGTCCGAGACCGGCCCATGGGGGCTGCTTCCTTTGCTCTTGGCCTCATGCACCACTAGTGGCAGTGGATTGCCCACACCCACACCCACACCCACCCCACCTGGAGGTACCACCCAGGCACAGGCCTAGCAGTCCCTGAAAGAATCCTGTTGAAGCCACCTGAGCCCATGACCAAAACCAGCTTTGAGGCAGCATCAGAAACACACAATACAAGCAAGCCAAGATAAAACAAGGCAAGCAAGGTGGGGGGGGGGGTTTCCCATTGACTGGTTTGGCTTTGGCTATGAAGACACAGGAAAATTGCAGTTCTAGAGAATTCCTTTTCCTCCCAGACTTCCATCTGAAGTTCAAGGAAGGACGAACAGTCTGGTTTCTTCTTGCTTTTTCAGCATCAGGACATTGCTCTGGGCAAGGAAAATTCTTGACTGGGTCCATCCTTTCTCTCTCTTATCTGTTTTAGCCTCTAGGTGAGATGGGTTTTTTGGAATACAAACCTTTGTTTGTTTGTTTTTCAAGGCCTCCTAGAGCGCCAGTAATTAGAGAGATCCCCTATTGCCCCCCATCCCCCACCCAATGATCTCAGGCTGTGGTTTAGTTTTCCAGGTTAGAGCAGAAAGGAAGTTGCATCAGCTTTAATTCTAATGCAAACTATTAAACCTAACCCTAACCTTATTGAACAAGAGCTTTCATAGGACATGGAGAATAAGGAGAGGAGTATGGAAAGGTGGAAAACTACCGTTTTGTTTCTCAACAGCCTGAAGTCCAGAAAAGGAAAACCAGCTCTTTCCCCCCTTAATAACTATTTCTGTGGCTGGTTGCCCACACTTTGGCACTTTGCCTTCCCCAGATAGTCAGCGAATAAGTTTGCCTAGTTAAACAGTCCCCTAACACACGTGTTAACACCAGAAGACTAACCCAGGGTTGTCCCTGGCCTCTGGTTTGCATAAACAGATCCTGGTTAGTTTGGGTGGTGGGAAAAGAATAAGGCTGAAAGACAAAAGGATGAGAATGGTTTTCCTCGAGTTGCCCTGTGAGTTCCTGGGGCTCCGTCTCCTCTGCGTTTGTTGGCTTCCTGCAATGGCCAAAAGGACCTCCTGGCCCCATTTCCCTGCTTCTCAGCTGAACAGCTGGGCCTTTTGGTCCCCTGCAGGACCAGGGCGTCAGTCATCAAGGGGCATATCTGAAGGCAAGCTAGGGGTCGGGTTGACAGTTCCTGCCCACATGTGCAGAAGCCCCAGAACAGCCACCTTGGCTTCAATTTGGCACTGTTTTTCTTGGGTGGCTTTGCTGGCCCAGCTTTAAACTGGGATTGATTACTTCCAGTAATCCAGCTTGATTACTCATAGCTAGTCACCTTCACCTAAGTGAAGACGCAAGTTGCCTGTTTTGGGTGCTCAGTTGCACTTGCTGCAATCAACAGAGGGATGGGAAGAAGCGAAGGCTTTCTGGCTACGGCATTTGTGCCCACTGGACAGTGAGCCCTAATGCTGAGCTTTTGCCTCAATGCCCAGCCACCCAGCCAGGAAAGGCCGGGGAGAGAAGGTGAAGCCGCTGCCAACACAAAAGGGGAGTACTGGGTTTAATGGCAAGGAGAAAGTAGCATCCTATCCTCAAATCTAATTTGAGCGCCTGCATCTCCCCCCTCTCAGCACTTGCGAATGGGCTTCTTGCCATGGCAGGCAGCTCCTAAGACCCAAGCAAAACGAGGAACAAATGTTCCTCATTAACCCCTTCAGAGCTGTACATTACGTTCCCGAGTCAAGATGCAAACACTGCTAGCAAGTGGCATCGGACGCTGCAGGCTTGGTTGCTGGAAGGAAGGTGGGGCTGAAGGGAGTTCCTTGGGTGCAGAAGGTGGATCTGCTGGTCCACAGGACTTTGCCAAAGAAGGTGCTTCTCTGGGTACCATGGGGGCAAAGCTGGCAGAAGTGAGGAGTGGATCAGAAGCCATTAGGACCAAGCAGGATGTTCTGGCTGTTCCTGGTGTTCTTCAGAAAGAAGCTGCCTTAAGGGAGCAGAAATTCCAGCCTGATTGGATTTACAACAGACTTGACATATGTCATCCTCCACCCCCCACCCCCACACATGGCCAGCAGGACCTTTGGGGACTCCGTTCTTCTGGCTGGTTTTCCTAATATTTGTTTGCAACATTATGAAGGCTGTTGGAAATCATATCTCTCGTCCAGGGTTACCCACTTGGGAGGCTGCTGGCATTTTTTACCCCAAGTAAGAAGCTCCACTATTTGGTTGCTCCATGACAATCTGCTGTCACATGGTCTGTGCGGGGCTCAGGGCACTGTGTGCAACCAGCTGTGGTGGCTGGTGAGCCATAGTGGAGCAACATGGGAGATGAGCTCCGGCAGTTGTGGGAGGTGCCAGCTCAGCAGTTGGGTTGTCATTCTTTGTGTCCATTATAGGGCACAGAAGGTTGTCTTGGTCTACAGAGCATTTGTCAGGGAGCAGTGAGTGGCCTTGGCTGCCTTGCTGGAGCAGGAGAGCAAATGGAGCTGAGTGGCAGATTCCCACATCTGGGGAGCCTTAGCTGCTGCATGGGAATGGGCTGTTCCCAGGTGGAAAGTCTTCCCTGGGCATCATTTGTAGGGCTGGTGTTGAGCCCTAAAGGCCCAGCTGCTACTCAGGGAGCGGCTCTTTGCCTGGACAGCTTCAAAGCCTCGGGATAGTCCCCTTTGGGGAGCGCAGCAGAGAGATTCTTGGATTGGGTGACAGCTGGTGTTTACTTTGTGCTGAGATGTGTTAAAACACTTCAGGGTTGTTTCCTTTTTTGCAGTAGCTAGCTGCATTGAGCTCCCTTATAAGACAAGGGATCTCCTTTAACAATATTCTGTTATTATTATTTAACAATATTATTTATTTATTTTGTTATGTTATTTAACAATAAAGAGATCTCCTTTAACAATATTCTGTGAAAAAAAAAGAGGCAAAATATGGCAGGGAGGAACTACTGGGCTCCCACATGAAGGTGGGCTGTACTTAACAAGCTCCTGATCTGGCCCAGGAAAAGCCCCACTAGGCTCCTCTAGGAGAACCACCTTTGAAGCATTTTTGTCTGCTCTCCCATTGGCTGGGGAACAGTTTGGCTGCTCTGTGTGTGTGTCTGTATTCCTGCTTTTGGCCCAAGCGCAAGCCGCAAGGGGCCCTTTAAGGGTACATGAAGGAAGTGAGCCCAGGGCGCAACTCTGGGCCTCACTGCCTTTGGCTTCCCAGGGCTCTAGAAGATGGTGTTGGGCTGGGAAGGTGACAGAAGAAGCGGGCATCTCCCAAGTGGCAGCCCAGGACAATGATGCAGGCAGGCGGCAGGGAAAGATTTTCTGAAGATTTGCTCCTCCCCATTTGGCTCCAGGTTTGGTGCAGGATATTCTCCAGCTCTCGGCTCCTTCAAAGGTTTTGTGTATCTCTGGACCTTTGTGGGGTGCAGCTTGACAGTATTCAGGGTGTGTCCTGTGGTCCTCCCTGAAGAAGCTGCTTTTGAGGTTTGGGCAGAACAGAGTGGAGCGCCTAAGCAGGCAGTTCCATAAAGGGAGCTGATCCCATCCGTCCCTGAGCAAAAGAGAAGAGGAGGAGGGGGCCTTGGGGTCTGCACCTGGGATTGATTTCTGCTGCCCACTTGCACATCTGTGAGCAGCTTCTTTGCTACCCCAGACCCAGGTCAAAGGCCAGAACTTTCTGTCCAGGAGCCCACATGTACCGGGATCCTTTCTTATGGTTTGGTACTAACGAAACTTTAAAATGCTTCTCCTTTATTTTAAACCTAGGCGCTGTCTGTAGAAGACAAGGGCCTTATCCACTGCTGGGATGGCAGTTGGGGGAAGACCCCACCCCTCCCCCCACAACGACTCTCCTCCACCGGAGTCCTCATTTCCACAGCATCCTCCATACCTCCAACTCTGTAGTTTTCCAGAGAAGCATGGAGCTGTCTTTCCGTTTCCCAAACTGAAAAAAATGTGTTCCTTATTATAAATCCAAAATTCACATTACAGGTTACCCTCAATGAAGGAAGGACCAAATATTCCTGATTTGCTTGTAGAGATTTGAGTCTGTGGATATCGAGAAGCTGTAATTCAAAACTTGCTGGAGGCAAAAAACAGAAATGAACAACGCTGCTGGGGTGGTAGTCTTGTGTGTTGCTTAGCACACACACTGGATGCTCAGGGAGCAATGGAGGTCTTGTGTGTTGCTTAGCCTGTTGGCTAATAGGTGCTCTGAACAGGAGTGATTCCCATTGCAAGTCAGGAAATTCCTCAATGGCTGCTTCAGAACATTGCAAAGAAGTTGCTTCTTCATCCCCATTAATGCTTATCTTGGTTTACTCTTCAGCCCTTGCAATATCAACACAAACCCCTATGCTCCTTCGTAGATCAAAGGAAAGGCCAGTTTTAATTAGGCCCTAATGCATGCACAGGCAAAGCAAATGTGCTTGCAACTAAAACTGTGTCCTTTGAGGAGGGTCTCTTGGCTTAAAATCCCCCCACCCCATCCCCAACTGTTGGCCTGGTTGCGAGAGACAAAAGCTGCTTGGCCATACAGAGCCCACCGGGGCGTGAGTGCGCCCAGCATTCCCATGGGCCAGGGGGAGCGTTGCCAGGGTTCCCATCTGACCTCTGGAAGCCCAGGCCACACTTGGAAGCGCCAGGCAGCCGCTTGTCCTGCTCCGGCCAGCGCAGCTGACCTCGCTTCCCTCCAGTGTCCAGATTCACATTCTTTTGTTGGGGGGGGGAGGCAGACATTGCTGAGGAAGGCTATTCATCTGCTCAGAAGAGGAGGGGTCCGGCAGAGAAGAGGAGTGCTTGAGGTCGCCAGGGCCCTGCCCAGCTTGGCCTGCCATCAAAGAAGATTTAGGGAGGGCCTCTTTTTCTCCAGCTCTACAAAGAGATGGACAGCTCGGGTTTCAAGAGGGCAGTTCTCCCTGTCCTCTGCTTTTTTGCACGGAGGCCAACCCTGCAGAAATGCTGCCCCCTGAACCTGCCCGCACCCTCCCCAGGCTTCACTTCTTTGCCCATTGAACGCCTATCCACATACCTACTTTGACGGGCGCTGGACGCTTCCTGCCCTTCCCTTCCAAAGGATGGTACAGGCTTCCTAATCTGCACTAGCGATTTGTACCTAGTGACCGCTTCTGCAGATTTCAAAGCCTGGTGGGGAACAGGGTTCAGTGATCTGGGGGGGCCGGCCCGTTCTGCCTTCCCTGGCCATGAGCCCTTGACTGAGGCAAGGTTGGATTCTGGCCATTTGGAAGAAGGTTGTGAAGTGTGGTGGGGAGAGAGATTTGCTCACTCTGCTGTGCAGGAACAAGGCCATGGGCGGGGGGGACATCAACACCCCCCCCCAGTCATCGGGCCAGCTCCGCCTGGCTCTTTGGGCTCCTCTCTCTTCAAACTTGGCCCAAGGGCCTCTGTGGCTGGTAGGCTTTTTAGCGTCTGCAGAGGGTGACATTAGATATGGGGGCTCAAAATCCCCTCCCCTGTGTTTGCCACTCAGCTCTCCTGGCACAGCAATTAGCCATCCTGCCTCCTGAAGGGCCCCTTTCTTTTGCTGAGGAAGAAACTCTTTGTAAAGGAAGGTGAGGAGGAGGAGGCACATGAGGCTGCTGCCTATTGCAGGGAAAGAGAGTCAGTTGGCGGGCATGCACTTAAATCATCATTTCTCCATAAGTCTCAGCTACAGTCTGGCTGCTATCCAAGCTCCCCCCCCACCGCTCTTGCCAAGAGGCAGGAGGTGACTCAGTGCCACACCAAGAGTCCTTAGGAGTGGGATGCTCTGGGGACTCTGCCAAAGAACCTTCAACCCCCCTCCATTGGTTTCCCTTAGGCACAGCTGTGTTACTTTCCTCTATTTTATTGGGGGTAGGGCACCCCAGAGCTCGCCCTGCTTCTTGTGGGTCAGCCCTCCTGTGACTGAGACCTGTGTAGAGCAGCCCCTGCTGAGATTTATCCTGGCAGAGGTGATGAATAGGGCCTGGCAGGAGAGACAGATGGCTGGGACCCTCCCTCATTACTGCATCTGGAATGCCCCTTCCTCTTTATCCACAAAAGCTTTTGTTCCGTCTCTCCAGCAAGATGGATTTATTATGCCTCTACACCTCTCCAAGGGAAACACAATGCTGAAAAACCAGTCCCTCATGCTTTGATCCATGTGTTTCTCAGCACACACACACACACACACACACACACCATTCACACTTCTGGCAATTCTGTTGCAGCAGAGTAGGCTGGACGGAAGGTGGGGGGAGGGTCTCTGCAGAGTCCTTGCTTCCCAGGATGCTCTTCTGGCACATGGTCTCCGTTGGCTGTCCCGCCAGCTCCACTCCCGCTTGAGAGCCATAGCCCTTAGACTTACCTACTGCCCCATGGTGGTTTTAAACTACCTTCCTTTCAGAAGGCTGGTTCTAGCTCTGTGTGTGAGAGAGAGAGGGAGAGAGACAGAGAGAAAAGTGGTAGAGGTACTGCAGAAACCTTCCACTGACAATTTCTGGACAGTGTCAGTAGCACCAAGGTGATGCTGCAGATGGGCAGCCCTTCTGGACCAGAGCCCCTTTGGATTTCTGCGCTGCTGGATTGAGAGCCGGGTTCCAATGCAAATACCCTTCCTCTTTTGCTCTGTCGTAGGAAATGTTCTTTCATGGCACTCTCTTAGTGACCCTTGAGGAGAGTAATGGGATGCAGTTTTCTCTGTCTTTGTGGTAGTTACAGCAGAAAAAAAGGTGGATTGGGGGTGGGGGCTTGCAGTCCTTTCCTGAAGGGAAAAGGGGGTCGTTCTGTCTTGTTTTGTGAAGAGAGCAGAGCCCAGAATTCCCAGGGAGGCATTGGGGTTTTTCTGTAATTGACTGGCACTGCATCCATAGTTTTGTGCTTCATTGTGGAGCGCTGGTGAGGTCAAACAAGTTTTGTGCTTCATTGTGGAGCGCTGGTGAGGTCAAACAACAGCAAAGAAGCCAGAGAGATTCCAGGCAGGCAAAGTGGCTCCTTCCTGCTCAGTTGACCCCTGGAGGACCTTACTGATAAGGCTCCCTCTTATCAACAGCATTGCAGTTTATTGAGGCATAACTTAGCAGTGCTGATAAGGCTCCTGGTAGGGCAGGGGAAGGCACGGGCAGGGAGGGTGGGGACAAGGAGCCTGCCTTTCCCAGTCGGGCCCCAGTGGCTCACCGATTTCCAGGGGGGCTCCTGGCCCCTTCTCAAAGACCTCCTTGGTCTCCTCGGAACTGGAGCCTGTCACTGCAAGTTAACCAGATAGGTTGTGCTGCTGGCCTTTCTTAAATGCGCTGAAAGGTGGAGCTCAACCGTTCCCCATTGGAGCTTAGCCTCTCCTCTCTCCCCTCCTTGCAGCCCTCCCTGCCTTTGAAGTCCAGCCTCTCCCCACCGAGGTCCAAGAAGGGGGCGTGGCTAGATTTGCCTGCAAAATCCCAGCCCACCCTCCAGCCATCATCACCTGGGAGGTGAATGGGACAGTGCTGCTAATGGAGACGGACAGGTAAGGTTTCAGAGTTTCTCATAGGCACCTCTGAACCTCAGAGGGTGGGACATAGGGTGTCTCCCTTTCAGCTTGTCCCATAGCCCGGGGAGGAGAGGGGAGGGGGATGCAAGTGGGTCTCTCCTTGGGCCTGAGTCTGCCACCCGACTTGGCTGTGGGTTGCCTCTCCAATCATGCTGAAATGCAAAAGCAGTACCACTCACAAGGTGCTAGCTTCAGACAGAAGTTTCTTGTTTTGATTTTGAGAAAACGAAAGGGTGACATTTGAGGCCAGTACTGGGTTTAAGAAAATGCGGCCATGCTTTGTGTGCAACTTGAAAGCACAATTCTGCCTTCCAAAATGTTGGCTCCTTGTTGCAGCCTCCCCCAACCTATTCCAGGAGGAAGGGGCTGGGGGTGGCGGGATCCCCTTCCTAGCTGTGGCCAAAAGCAGCCCAACTGGCTTGCAGGGGACCTGGCAGGGAGGGGAAGGCAGACCCCCGAGAAGCACAGAGGGACTTTCTTTCCTACCACCATTCTATCCTTCCAGGATAACTGTGCTGCCATCCGGAGTGCTACAGATCTATAGCGTTGAGCCAAAAGATGCAGGGAGTTACAGTTGTGTTGCTACAACAGTTGTCGGCCGGCGGAGAAGTGGCAAGGCTAAACTCACTGTTACTCCAGGTATCCAGAAAATCTTGCTGCTTTTCGAACATTGTTGCCAGCAAACAATGATGTTCAGAGTTCTGACGTATCAGGTGGAAAAGGGTCTTCACCAAAGTGCCTCCCTCCATAATTCCATTTCTAAGGCTTGAAGCAGTTCGCATTTGATGGATGTGGACAACACATTTCTCTTGTATGCTTTTTTCCCCCCCAACAGCTACCAATACCAAGCTCTTCCATAAGCCATCCATTATAGCTGGCCCCCAAAATATGACAGCTTCTCTCCACCAAACGGTCATCTTTGAATGTGTGGCCATCGGGAATCCAAAACCAATTGTGTCCTGGAGTCGCCTTGGTGAGTGGTAGATGGTCCACATTGGCTCTTTGGCTTCCAGCTGTGGGAAATGAAAGGTGCCTCCCTCATGCAACTTGCAGGTTGCATGAGGGAGAATAAGTGGGAAAGCCTTTTGAGTGTGACACATTCATTGTTGCTGTCCACAAGTTGGCATGTGAAAGGGGAAATTGTCCCTTTGACGTTCTCAGTCAGTGCCCCCAAAGTTGGAAAGGAAAAATTGCATTAGAAAGAATGGTCATTTCTGGCAGATTGTACGCATGACCATCTTTTCCCAGCTGGTGGGCATCTCTGTGTGACTTATGGCATCCTACACCATCCATGCTAGCTGAAAAGAGTCCGTGTGGGAGAGAAAGCTAAAAACCGCTTATCTTCTGCTAAATACTTCTCGATGTCACAAGAAAAGCTGATTGTGCAATCCTTGTGTACCCTGATGCACAGCATCAGAAATGGGAGTAGCAGACTGTTCAGTGGGGAAGAGGCCAGGGCTGTGGATCAGACCCTTTGCTATCAAGGGAGTTAGGGGTCTGCTGGAATTTCTCCAGAGGTCTGACATTTGGATGAATGCCTGAGATTCCACTTCGCAGGAGGTAGGAAGCACCACAAACCAAGGCAGGTGGTTGAAATGTCCCTCTCAAAACAGACCACAAGTCCATCGATGTTTTCAACACACGGGTGCTTGGAAATGGGAACCTCATGATCTCGGACGTGAAGGTACAACATTCTGGTGTGTACGTTTGCCGTGCTACAATCCCTGGCACACGCAACTTCACCACTGCAATGGCAACACTGCTGGTGCTAGGTGAGGAGCGAGTTGGAGGAGGTTTAGCTCTGGGCAGGGCGGGACCCCAGGATCTCTTCTGTTGAAGGTTGGGAATGCCAGGAGAGGGGATCCTACATGGGCTTTCAAGCCAAACTCTGTGGCAAAGAGGGCTCTTTTGACAAGCTGCACAGGCTGCCTTGGGCCAAGGTGGGCCAGGCTTTCTGAGGAACGTCTCTCAGTAATGGGCCTGGGTCCCAGGGATGTACAGTTTGAAAAACTGGTTGAGACTGTTTTTAGAAAGGGAGAAGGTGAAATGGATCCCGCTTCCTGTTTCTTGCAGCCCCCCCTGCTTTTGTGGAGTGGCCGGAGAGCTTGACCAGGCCCCGAGCTGGCACAGCCCGTTTTGCCTGCCAGGCAGAAGGCATTCCGACACCCAAGATATCCTGGCTGAAGAATGGCTGGAAGATCCATTCCAATGGCAGAATCAAGACCTATAGCAGGTAGGGAAGCAGGGTGCTTTGTTCTTGGGTAACAAGGAGTGGTCCTGCCTAGGTGAGGGGCAGACCAGAGGTGGGTTTCAGCAGGTTCTGACCAGTTCTGGAGAACCGTTAGTGGAAATTTTGAGTAGTTCGGAGAACTGTTAGTAAAAATTCTGACTGGCCCTGCCCACATCTATTCTCTGCCTCTCAAGTCCCAGCTGATCGGGAGGAAATGGGGATTTTGCAGTAACCTTCCCCTGGATTGGGGAGGTAATGGAGATTTTACAATATCCTTCCCCTGCCACACCCACCAAGCCACGCCCACAGAACCGGTTGTAAAAAATTTTGAAACCCACCACTGGGGCGGACATACAGCACAGGAGGAGGACTAGGCCTGCTCTTGGGAGAAGTGAGCAGGGCCCTTCCCTCAGTTTAGGGTTCTGTTCAAGAGGTGCTTGAGAAATGCTGCTCCTCCGTGTAAGCGGAATCTGATGAGCAGAATAATAGCATAACGGGAGCACTCATCACCTCCTCCCAGCACTGCTCTGTGGGCAAGGCTTAAAGGCCTGGTTGAGTCACGTGCTTATGAACTGGCCTGCTTGACACATCCTTTGCTTCTCACCTGCCTGATTTGGCTGCCTTGTAATGCCTCTTCATCTTTCCAGTAAATTGGTGATCAACCAGATCATCCCTGAAGACGATGCCATCTACCAGTGTGTGGCTGAGAACAGCCAAGGGACTGTCCTTGCCAGGGCACGCCTGACAGTAGTTCTCTCTGAAGACCGGCCCAGCGCACCTTGCAACGTTCATGCAGAAACCGTGTCAAGCTCAGCCATTCTCTTGGCGTGGGAGAGGCCGCTGTATAATTCAGACAAAGTGATTGCCTACTCGGTGCACTATATGAAGGCGGAAGGTGAGTCGAGCGGGGCTGCTGCGAAAGGGAGGGATGAAATGCTCATGGTGCCAGGATCCTTCCAGGTCCATGGGGGACCAACAGTGGAGCTGCTTCTGTATGTGAGCGACCTTCAGGGTTTTCAGCAGCAGGTCCTACCTAGTTAGAAGAGGCAGCCATATCTTCCTTCTCATCATATTATACATTTTGGCATTTATTAAATACTTTTTTAAAAGATTGCCAGATCTTTGGAAAGATAAATATTGCATAAATTAGTTGGATGATGGACTGAAAAGCTGATATTGATTCATTCCAGAAAATGGCTATATTTATTTATTTATTGATTTGATTTGATTTGATTTGATTTTTATACTGCCCTTCTCCAACAGGACTCAGGGCGGTGAACAGCCAGAATAAAAGGAAACATACAAAAAT